>JAJPUD010000029.1:1010936-1030262 GCA_023553655.1 Myrmecobius fasciatus
GAGCAGGGTAAGACTGGATCTCTATATTGCCTGGGCTGTAAGTGCAATGGACACTCAAGGAACTGATCCCAATACCAGTTGGCATGGAAACTAGTCTGTTCCATTTTTTCTGACTTGGCTTAGGTCATTCCTTTTTAGTCAACACAGTGACCATTCAATCACAGGGCTCACCATTTGAGTATTAAGTTTAGCATTTATTACCTTGACTCTACAGCAGCCCTGAACACCTGAACTCAAGGGATCCATTGAAAGGAAAGATAGTATCAAAATACCTGTCTATAGATATATGCTATAGGCCCTCTCTACTATATACAAGTAATGAAAAATTAGCATTGTCCAACAAGCAAGTGTGCACTAGGAGCTTATTATCTCTGCTGATCTTTCCTGTTCTACCATAGTCTGCTTTAGTATCCCTCATTCATAACCTGATAAGTGTTTTCTCTTTTGTATTTGTCTCACTTCCCTTTCCTTTAGATGTGTTGAGTCCCAGAATCTTACAGTGGAAAGAGACCTAAGAACCTAGCTAGTTAAACCTATATGTAAATAGAAATCCCTTCTATATCATATGGTCTTCTTAGCCTTTGTTTATAGATCCCTCATAAAGGGGGACCCCACTTTCTTCCCGAACAATCCATTTCACTTTTGGATAGTTCTAAATATAAAGAAAAATTTGCATTCAAGCTGACGTGCCCTTTTTTGTAACTTCTACCCATTACTTCTAGTTCTGCTCTTTGGGATTAAGCAAAACAATATTTTTCCATGTGCCTTCAAGGAGTAAGTTAGCCTCCTCTTTTCCCAACTAAGAAATCTTTAGTTCCTTTTTTTTTTTTTTTTTTTTTTTTACTAATAGTCATATTTTTTATATTTAAGTTCTTCATCATTGTATTTCTTCAGATACCATGTAGTATATCAAAAGTTTTCCTAAATTGTGCTTCAAAGAATTAACCATAATTCTCTAGGTATGTTCTAACCAGGCCAGAATACTATGGGACTTTCATCTCTTTAGTTCTAAATACTAGACTTCTCTTAACGCAGCCTCACACTGCATTCATTTTCTTGACTGTTATATCAAACTATTGATACATAGAGAGTTTTGGATCATCCTCACTTATACATCTTATTCAAATGAACTGTGATCTAGTCACATCTTTCCAATTTAGAACTTCAAAAGCTTTTATATTTATATTATATTATATATTTATATATTCAAATTTATGTTTGAACACAAATATAAATTTTACATTTATCTCTATTTAGTTTCATTTTATTAGATTTACCCTAATATTCTATTCAGTTAAGGTAATTTTGAATCATGATTCTGTTATTATTTGTTAGTTGTCTTTTCTGGTTTTTGTGACATCTTCAAATTACATAAATTTGTCATTTGTTACTAATAACCATCCTTTGGGTCCAGCTCTTTAACCAATGTCAAATCCACCTAACTATAGAGTTGTCTAGTTCTTATTTATCTATCTTTTACAGAAAAAAAAAATGAAATGATTTAATTTTGCTTTGCTAAGATCTTAGTAAACTATATCAATAGCATTTCTTCCAATTTACTAGTCTAGTAATCTAATCAAAAAAGTAAATGAAGTTAATCTGGCATGACATGTTCTTGATGAAGTCATGCTGGCTTTTGTGATTGCCACTTCCTTTTCTATATATTCACTAAACTTTCTTTCATAATATGTTCTAAAGATGAAAGGCTAAATGACTTTCTAGTATCACATAATTAGTAAGTGTTAAAGGTGGGATTTGAACGTAGCTTTTCCTCATTTCATGTCCTTTATTTAGTACCTCACCCTCCCTTATTGAATAATATATTCTTGAGATTTGGTAGGAATTCAAATAAAACTCAATGTCATATAATTTGAAGACTCTATTCTCTTGTTCTTTACTGAAAATCTTGGTGATTACCTTTCCTCCATTCTTTGTTACTTCTCTTGATCTCTTTCCAATCTTTCCAAAAAGTATTGTCAGATACTGGACAGATGAGTTGAATTTAGCCAAAATACTAGGTGTTCTCTTCCTACCTTTGTAACAGATCAATTCACAATCAACTATCTAAATTCCTTGATAGCATAAGCAGAAGGAAAATAAGAGTTGAGTAGCTCTGTAGGTATTTAGGGCCACCTCCAGTTGTCTTGATCTATGTCTAGCTACTGGAACAGATGGCTCTGGAGGGGAAAATGAGGCAGGTGACCTTGCATAGCCCTCCATCACTTAAATCCAATTCACCTGCATGTCACGGCATCATCTAAGGGCAAACAACAAGAACTTAAGATGCAGTGGGGGAAAATATGGTCCTAAATTAGAAAAGTTCACTGATTCCTTTGTTAGAACTCTAGGAATCGAAAAACCAGAAACACTCAAATGTAGTCATGACACTAAATGTAGCCAAGGGCTCCTGATACTGGGACTCTGTTTAGTCATGCAATAGTGACATTGGCATTAGCCATAGAGTAGTATGCAAAGAACATTTATCTCCAGTCATAAATACTGGTCATATATTTCAGTGACTCTAGTCTTCTTGAAAGGAAACTTAAATAATTATGTTGCCCTTTCTCTTTTGACTCAGCCTCTCAACTTCCCACCTAGAAATGAATATCCTAAATAAGAAATGATGAATTTTATTTTAAAAATAACCAATCTCAATGAGATAATTGAACTAATTTAGTTGATCATCCTTTCCTCCACCAAAGCTCCCAGGATTTTTAAAATCTCTCCTCTTTCCTCCTAAAAAAACCTTTACTCAGGAAAGGATTTAATAAATTATTCACACTAAGATGTGCAAATGACTGAGAAGATTTAAAATGTAACCTCTTAGCAGGAATATCTGCTTTTTAATTTAGGAATGAAGTTTCTAATATAGATTTAATGGTAAAATTTCCACTACCCACTAGTAGATCAGTAGAATATTTTTCAACAGGATAGCATACCTTATTGTAAGAAAACAAAATATCTTACCCAAAACTCTGCTGACACACTGATGAATGCAGGAAAGATTTATTTTACATTTTTGCAAGAATTGATGCCTGGCTCTCTTCAACAATGAAATGTTTCAAACCAGTTCCAATTGTTCAGTGAAGAAAGCCATATACACCCAGAGAGAGGGATATGAAATGTGGACCACAACATAACATTTTCATGCTCCCTATTGATGTTTGCTTGCATTGTGTTTCCTTTCTCAGATTTTTTTCTTGTAAATACAATTTTTCTTGTATAGCAAGATAAGTGTGGAAATATGTATACACATATTAGATTTGTCAAGTATTTTAACATAATTAACATGTAGTGGACTTCCTGCCATCTAGGGGAGGGGTGGGGAGTAGGGGGGAAATTTTTGTAACTGTAAGTTTTGTAAGGGTCAATGTTGAAGAATTACCCATACTTATGTTTTGCAAATAAAAAGCTTTAATTAAAGAAAAAAAAAAAAAGAATTGATGCCTAGGTGAGTAGCCACACTTTTGAAACTCCAAAGGTCTCATTTTATTTCCTATCCTGAAACACAAGTCCCTCCTCCGATTGCCCATTAATTGGATATTACCTAAGTTCTCATTACATAATCAGTCTCTGCCCCCAAGGAACTTACATTCTTTTAAGGGGAGATAACCTCCACCTTTGATTATTCCTTGATGTACTTATGGTTTCAGTTTTCTAATTTAAGTTTCATTTCTCCAATTTAATTTTCATAACCATGGAAACCAAATGCCCATCCATTTTTTACACTTGTGTACCTAAGATTATATTGTATAAGTGGCTATCTACTCATGCAGTTAAGGGTAAAATTAGAAAAACAGAAATCTCAGCAATTGTAGATATTTTAAAAGTCTCCTAGTCAATTCTTATCCCAAGTATGAATCCTCTACAACATTTCTAATTAAAGATCATTCAACTTTTGTCCCCTTCAGGAACAGGAAATTCAGTATTTTACAAAGCACCCATTTCGATTTTAGTCAGCTCTAATTGTTAAGAAGTTTTTCCTTATGTTGAACAGAAATATCTCTGTTACTTATAAGCCAATAAACATTTATTAAACACCTACTTTGCATGTATGTGAGCACCTACTATGTGCCAAGAACTGTGCTAAATGCTGGAGATTTAAATGTAAGAAGTTAAACCCAGATCTCTTAACATGGAGATATTGTGTCTCTATGATTTTCTACCACGTGGTTGGGAGTAGGCTCTTGTGATGCATACCAAAAACCAACTGCTTAAAACAGGCAAGACTGGAATTTCTTTAGTACTTTTTCCTGCTTTGATAAGAGAGATGACACCCCCTCCCCAGCAGCCTGGAGACAGTGAACTGAAGCCCATCAGTGGAAATTTTCCCTCTCTTTTGTCCCAGCTGAGAAATGTCTTGGCAGTGTTTCTATTTTGTTCCCCTTTCTCAATTTCAAGGGCAGGCAATGATCCCCATGTTGAGGAGAAACAACCCTAATGACATTAGGGTCCTCCTGGTCAGTGATGTAGGTTTGGTAATAGAATTCACATACTCAGTTTCCAAGTTACAATGCAAAGATTTATTATGTTGCTTGACAACAGGCACATTTCCAAAGTAGTTTAGCAAAGAGGCAGAAGTAAGAAATTATGCTGCTTGATAGTGGATCAAAACTCCAAAAGGAGTTTTTAACAAAGAGAATCAAGAAAATAACTTTATAGGAAAGAGAAACAAAGATTAGGTTGATATGCTAATATTATGGTTTAGAGGTACCAGAGCTGAGTGATAGGGATGGTATAGTTCCCATAATTGAGTTCTACAGCTTACTGACCAACAGAATCCATATGAAATCACTGTTATTGGCCAGCATTGTTTGTGGCACTCCCAAGACTGGCTAGTCTTAGGTTTCTCAAGTCTTGCAACTTTCTCAACCTCATCATCCCAAATGGGTTAGTTCTAGGTCCACAGAAATGCCATATTTTTTTTCTTTTTGGTGTGTCAGTTAAAAACTTTCTCTATTTCAGAACTAGTCCTTCCTCTCTCTAGATAAAAGGTATTTGCATAAGTCCAATTATGTATAAAACAAGCACTTTAAAAATCCCAAATAGCTAGATCTTTGTTATTCGGCTGACTGAAACACAGAAGACAAACATAAGCACACACACATACACACACACAAACACAAACTGTTTTTCTAAATCAATCAAACTCCCATTTTTAGCCCCTCCTTGGAGTGGAAGTGAGGAGGGGAGCCCATAAGCCCAAGACTTAGTTGCCAGTATTGAATACTGATAGTATTGAAAGCTTCTTTGAATTTACACCTAACTCTGAGGGGATGGACAATTTAATCCTTATACATTTTGGGATGTCATCCCAATTATTCCTAAAGCTATCTTCCTGGGACACTAGTTTTAGAGCCAGCTACTTTCCTTTCCTAGTTTTTATAGTATTTTGTCCTCTTTTAATGAAGGACTCCCCTGATTTTACTAAAGGAAAATAGGAGAATCCTTACAAACTAGAATTGCCTAGGATTTTCTCCAATTATCCAGATGGCTCACCAGTTACTTGACAGAGGAGAGTTAGTCTCTCTCCTCCTCACCAGTTGAGTTAGTCTCTCTCCTCCTCACCAGTTCTTGCTATCCACAGGAAAATGGGAGCTTTTTCTAAATTCTCCCAATCACACTGATAGCTCACCCGTTTTGGCACAGTCTCTCCTCCCCTCACCAGTTCTTGCCTTTATGTGGACTGTGCTGCACAACTTTCCTGCTTGATTTCAGCTTTTCTCAACTGACGTATCTCTTGTGCTGAATTAATCCTCTATTTTTGCTAGCCTACTTCTCAGAATGTTTCACTTTGGAAAATCTGATCTGATCTTATCTGATTTTTACCCAATCAGAATGGGAGTTCCGGAGCCAAGTCTGAGGATTGGAGAACTATCTGGAGGGCACATACCCAAGGAGGTATCCAAGGAGAGACCCCCTCACTAGTCAGAAATATCCTGAATGAGCCCCTAAATTGTGTAGGACAATATCATCAAGAAAAAAAAAATCAGAGACTCTGAGAGTAAGAAAAAGAAAAAGGGGGTCATCTTCCATCTTACAAGGTATTTGTCAACAAAAAAAAAAAAGCAAAAATAAACTTCAAAACACAAGATTAAATAGGTCCTTGAACGTAGAAGTCCCTGAATCCCCCACTCCCCAGCCTGTCCTTTTCTCCCATTGTTTGGAGGAGTCCAAGCTTACATTCTAATAGCAGAAATCTAACCCAGAAACAAAAGAATACAAGTCAATAATAATAAAGTCCTCTGATAAGAGAATTCAAAGCCATCATCACCTTTAAAAGAAGTACTTAAATGTTAATTAAGAGGTACAGGGAAATAGGAGGGGATAAACGCCTGCAACTTTTAACTTTAACTTTATTGTTATAAAGTCTCAAGTCACAATTATAGTTTAAGCTATATTCCCATGAGAGTACCTTCACTCAGTTAATTCCTCACAATGGCCTGGAGTGTGGAAGATGCAAAGCTCACTAGTAGTGGGGGAAAAAACAAAAAAAAACAAAACAAAACAAAACAAAAAAAAAAAAAACAACAATTAGCCTGGCAAATGAAGTGGAGAATAAAAACAACAACAACAATAAAGAAAGCTAGGGTGAGACAGACCTGTCTACTTGTTTGACCAGTGAAAATAGATTTCCCAAGGGATTGGAGGGCATTCTTTTCCAAGTGAGTAGTCAAAAAAAAAAAAAAATTCCACTGGCTGGCCTCTGGGTTTTGAAGTTGGCTTGAGGATATTTGAAACCACCCAGAAGGAGAAATGGGGGGCCTGTTCCTGGAAGCTATAAGAGAGAGTGTTGGAGTTGAGGAATCAAAAGTGCCATCAGGGGCATCCAGGCAGATGAATCTGCAAACCTGTTTCCCTTGGCTTGATCCTCTCTAGGATCCTCTCTAGGATCCATGGACAGCTCGAAGTAATTGTAGAATTTCCCCTGCATACTTAATGGGGGAATGTTTGGCTGTCAAAAATCCCTTTTCTTTCTCTGTAGCCCCATAAGCATGCAAGAGATGAAAGGCATATTTGGAGTCACTCTCCTTCCTTTTCCCAATTCTAAAGCTCTGGTGAGGGCAAACAGCTGGGCCCTCTAAGCAGAGGTCCCAGGAGGGAGTGGCTTGGTCTCCAAGGTATTGAGGCTCACCACCGAATAACTGTACTGCTTTTCCCTGTTTAAATCAGGCGGGGCTAATCCTGGGGCAGAGGTCAGTTTAGCTTTCTTTGAGACAGGTTCTGGGAGTGACTAGATCACCTGCTTCCTCTCCTTTGAGAGTAAACTGGAGTTGGGAGCTAATTCATGGCCCAAATACTTAACGGGACTGACCGGCAATGTGGACCTTAGACAAAAAAACTTTATAGCCTCTGGAGCCTAGAAAGTTAAAGATTTTTATAGCAGCAGCCAGAGAAGCTTCTCTCTTAGTCTGTAGATAATGAGGTTGTTATTAAGCGGCTCCAGGTTTTTAAATCTTTGGCCAGTGTCAGTCCAAATACACCAGAACCTGAGGTTCTGGAAGAGAAAGTTGGGTCCCCAGTTTCACTGTTAAGTCATGCCCCAACAAGGGGGAAGGACAGGAGGAAATGACAAGAAAAAAGTGTTTGAATAACAGGTCACAAACTGAGAATACAGAGAGAAGGTCTCAAAAATAATTCCCTTCAATTCCCATCACCTTAAGAGGGGAGGGACCGGTAGAGCTAGAGTACTAGGACAGGACAGAAAACCAGTGTCCCACAAAGTCAAGGAGAAATCCCCTGGACTTACCTGCCACATCCAAAGTTACCCTGGATTCAGCCATCACAATGGAGCAAAGGGTAGGCTGGCTAAACCCACACCATCATTCCTGGTCTTGAGGAGACCAGAGGACTGGGCATTGGGTAGAGGCAGCTTTACCCCACTATGGGCAGTCTCTTCTTATGCCCCTCCTGGTTGCACTGAAGGTACAGGTTTGGGGGTTTCCTCTGGGACAATCGCAAAACTAATGTTCCTGGCCATGGCATCTGAGGTACAAATCCTCAAGGTTCCCAGATACGTCAGTGGCTAAAATTTGAGCCTGTTCTCTGTTCCCCCTGGCTCTGCAATCTCTGCCACAGTTTGTACCTTATTATTTAAAAATTTAAAAGCTGTTTCCAACAGCTGTGTCTGGGGAGTTTGAGGATTGAGGGCTAACTCTTGCAGCTTCCTCCAAATGTCTGGGGCAGACTGACTAATGAAATGCATGCTGAGGACAGTGGTACCCTCTGGAGAAGTGGGATCCAGGCTAATGCATTTCTTTAGAGCCTCTACAAGGTGCCCCTGAAAGAAGACAGGATTTTCCTCAGCTCCTTGGGTAATTTCCTTAAATTTTTCATAATTAACCTGCTTAATTCCTTCCTTCATATTTTCAATTTTGCAGATTAGAAAATGATTTTTTTTCTCTCTGTTTCTGCTTCCCTCCTGATAGTCCCATCCAAGGTCCCTAAGAGGTCAATATTCAATTCCCCTCCAGTAGGTTTAAAGATAGAGGTGAATTGTCCCATCTTTGTCACAAGCCTTAGAATTCCTAGACCTACGGCCTCCTCACCTCCAATGGTATATCAGGGAGGGTAAAAAAAAAGATGGCAAAGGTTCCTTAGTCGAGAAAGAACTTTGCTGATAACTTTCAAGAAATTCCAAGATAGGTGTCCCTGGCAAGAAAAATTTGCACCCCAGGCAACCCTTCTTAGGAGCTTGGGGTATTCCTCAGCTACAGGATCAGAAGGAAAAGGAGTTACTTTAACAAGGAGGATATAAAATTTGGGGGTGGGGGTTCCACATTGGGTGCCAAAAATGTTGAGGAGAAAGGCACCCCAACAAGAGTAGGATCTCCCTGGTCAGTGTCGTAGGTTTGGTGAAAGAATTCTCGGACTCAGTTTCCGAGTTAAGGGGCAAAGATTTATTATGCTGCATGATAGCGGGCTAATTTCTAAGAGTTTAGCAAAGAGGGAGAAGCAAGAAGAAATTATGCTGCTTGAAGGTGGGCTAAGTTCCAAGGGAGTTTAGCAAAGAATTAGAATCAGGGAGATAATTGTGACATCAGTTGAAGGGGGCCAAAGCTCCAAAGGAGTTTTTGCAGAATCAGAATCAGGGAGATAACTTTATGGGAAAGAAAAACAAGGATTAGGTTGATAGGCTATTATGGTTTAAAGGTACAATTGCAGAGTGGGAGGAGTGGAGTAGCTCCCATCACTGACTTCTACAGCATCCTGACCAACAGAAACAGTATTTTCTTGGCAATTTCTTGCCATTTCTTTTTGTAACTCATTTTATAGATGAAACTAACAGGGGTAATTGACTTGTCCAGTACAGAGCTACTAAGTATCTGATCACATTTGAACTCGGGAAAAATGCACTATGGCGCCACCTAGCTGCCTTTGTTTATTTTATTTTTTCTCTCTCTTTTTTGTTTATTAAAGCTTTTTATTTACAGAACATATGAGTAATTTTTCTACATTGACCTTCTTTCCCTTCTTCTCCCTATCACTTACCTCCATCTCTCAACCTTCCTTTATTCCTTCCTTCCTTCCATTGAAAGAATTAATCACAGGCTTTCCCCAGTACCTTGGACTCTTCTGAATTCAAACAATAACTCATAAATTTTCCTTGACTTATTTTGCCTCCATTCTACAACATTCCACACTCTTGTTTTCCCTTCTCAGTGTGACCCTATGGAATTATTCATTCACAGAGATATCAAATGGAAATTTGGTACAATAAAAATGAAATGACAATGAGAGATTTAAACTCCTTTAGCTAGCTTGCAGTCTTTCTTGTTAAAATCTGCATTTTCAGTTCCCAATATCATCTTCTGCCTTTGCCCCTTTGCTTTCACAGGAATGGAGAGCCTGACACACCCTTAGACCTTGGAAGAGAAACACTCTTGAGTGTGCCAGTGTGAAAGGCTTTTGGAGGAAGTAATTGTCTTACTACCATATGCATCCACTTGCTGTATTCTCCTAGAGCAGTAGCTGTTTGAAACTCCTGGGTGGCCTTCAGGAAAACTCCATACCCCATTTGCTGGTGTCGGAATTCTGTCCCACCCTTTTATGCACATAAAAGCTTTTTCTTACCATATTTTCTTGGTGTTGACAGACTTCTTGCCACATTAGCAAATTGAATGATCCCAACTCCAGTGCTAGGGTGATATTGGGATGTGCAGAAAAAGGAGAAGAGAGAAACTCAGGGACAAATCTGTATGATTTTGGTATGAGCCCTATTTTATTACATTCATGATAAGCCCCTGAAGCTCCACGTTTTCCACTATAAAGGTATAACATTCAGAGGGACTCCCAACACAGATTGGAGATACAGCAAAGGGATATACTAATAAGATGAAATTTGATACCGGTAAACAACATTCTAGGCAAGTAGGTGGCTCAGTGGATAGAGCACTGGGCCAGTAGTCAAAAAGACCTGAGTTCAAATCTGACCTTAGAAACTTATTAGATCTGTGACTCTGGGTAAGTTTGCCTTAATTCATTGGAGAAGAAAATAGTAAACTGCTCCGGAATCTTTGCCAAGAAAACTCTATGGACAACAATGGCATATTATAGTCCATGGTGTCATGAAGAATTGGACATGACTGAATAACACACAAAAAAAATTATACATTTGGGAGGTCAAAAATCTACTTTACAAAAACAAAATGGAGAACACTACAATCTGAATGGAAAAAGATTTGGATGTTTAGTGGAGTTCAAATTCAATCTGGAAGGAAGAAAGGAAACATTATTATAGGTCAGGCAGTGTGCTAAATTCTTTACAAATATTAATTTATTTGATTTCGGAAGTAGATTCTATTATTCATTCCACTTTACAGTTAAAGAAACTGAGGCAAACAGGTTAAATGGCTTACCCAAAGTCACAGCGAGAGAGTAACTGAGGATGGAGAAGATTCTGGGCCCAGTGGTCTGTCTACTATACAACCTGAATGACTCCTCTTGGGGATGGTTAGCTTGGATAAGATAACACCTTGAGGACATGAGAGCTGTCTTAGAGTATCTGAAATTCTACCATGTGGGAAAAGAATTATGACTTTATTTGGCATCAGCTGGCTAAAGGAACAATAAGTTTAGAAGGCAGATTTAGGATTGATTTAAGGAAATATTTCATAACAGTTAATGCTATCCAAAAGAATAATGGGCTACCTTGGGGTTGTTTCTTTCTTTTGAAGTCTTCAAGCAAAAGCTTTGGGCACTGAGGCAGGGGATGGAGAGGAAACAAACAAAAAAAGAAGCTGTAACTAAGAAATCAAATGTGAGAGAACCATCTATAATGGGGTTCAAAAGAGATGTTCTTTTAATAGCAGGGTACCAAATTGTCCAAATAGCATCCACTCTTCCATGCTCTTTCTTATATTTAATTGCTTCTACTCAATGTGTGGCCATTCATACATGATGAAAGTATCTCAATCACTTCCCATTTGAGGGAATCTGAGCAAGTCATTCAATCTCTCTCTGCCTCTTTCTTTCATATGAAATATATGATGCTTGCAAAAGTTGGGGTGTGTGTGTAGAGAGGGAGACAGAGAGAGAAAGGAGAACAGAGAGACTTAGAGAGGGAGAGAGAGAGATACACAGAGACAGAGACACAGGCAGAGACAGAGACAGACAGACACAGGCAGAGACAGACAGAATCAGAGAGAGACAGAGACAGAGAGAAACAGAAACAGAGACAGAGAGAGAGAGAAATAGACAGACAGACAGAGAGATTGACTTGAAGGAGAGAGACAGAAACAGAAATAGAACAAGAGAGAATGAGTCATCATCTAACATTTATCTACCCCATTATGGCATCAGAAGGTATGAGTTCAAGTCCCGCCTTTGACACATACTAATTGTATGATCATGGTCAAGTCACTCAATATATTTGTGTTTCAGCCAGTGCTCTAAGACTAAAAGTTATAGACTAGCTGTTAATGCAGAGAGCTGAAGGGAGTTTCCACAATTTGGATTAACAATATCAATGAAAAGCTTTACATCTTTGCTTACCCCCACCACTCCTAAAAAAATGAAAAAAGAAAAAAAACACACCATGAAATATATCTTATAAGAAAGAAAACACATAACCATAAACTGTTATATAAATATGTATTGGCAGCCAGATGGCTAAGTGCTTAGAATGCTGGCCCTGGAGTCATTGAGACATAAGTTCTAATCCTGCCTTATACTCTAACTGGCTTGGTGACTAGAGCAAATCAATTTATCTCAGTCTGTTTCCTCATCTGTAAAGTGGGGACAATAAAAGTTCCTATTACAATATATGAGGATGGGGACCTTTGAAAATTTTAATCTATGAAATAAGCAGAATCAGGAAAACATTATACACAATAACAAGAAGAATGTGCAATGATCAACTATGGAAAACTTGGTTCTTCTCAGTGATTCAGTGATCCAAGGCAATCCCAATAGACTTTGGATAGAAAAAAACCATCTGCATCCGAAAAAAGAACTATGGAGATTGAATGTAAATCAACACATGCTGTGTTCATTTCTTTTTTTCTGTTTTCCCCCCTCTCTTATGGCTTTTCCCTTTTGTTTTGATTTTTCTCTCCCACCATGATTCAGAAAACAATATGTATTAAAAATAAATAAATAAAAAGAAAGTTTTGTTCTACCAATTTTTGATTGCTGCATGGTAGAAAGCTTTACTAGAAGCTGTGATTTTTTGTTATTGCACATCTATATAGTGCTTTACAATTGGTAAACCCTTTATTTCAGAATATTTTTCAGAGCTAATCAAAGTATTATTTAAATTTTGGAAAAAACTGAGGCTTAGAAATATTCAACCAAATGTAGTTTCCTTGAAGGCAGTTGCTGTTCAATTTTTGTCTTTGAGAGTCTTGGACCTGGATTTCTTCTAGGTCATGTGGTAGGGCTTGAATCCAGATTTGGACCCCAAGTCAATTACCTTTTTCCATATTATATGCCTCTCCCCTACTTTGTTTAAAGCCATACTTCTTGAGTAGAACCAGGAGAACATTGTACCCAGTAAGAGTAAGATTATAAAATGATCAAATCTGTCAATTGTGGCTCTTTTCATCAGAGAGGAGATTCAGGCCAGTTCCAAAGGATTTGTGATGGAGAAAACCACCTGCACCCAGAGATAGGACTCTGAGAACTGAGTGTGGATCACAACATGGTATTTTCACCTTTTTATTGTTGTTTGCTTGAATTTTGTTTTCTTTCTCATTTTTTAACTTTTTGATCTGATTTTTCTTGTGCACCATGATAATTGTGGAAATATGCGTAGAAGAATTGTACATGTTTAACATATTAGATTACTTGTTATCTAGGGGAGGATATGGGGGGAAGGGAAGGGAAAAAATTGCAATGTAAGATTTTGTAAAGGTGAATGTTGAAAATCATCTTTGCATATGTTTTGAAAATTAAAAAGCTTTAATCCTAAAAAAGCTATACTTCTTGTCATAAATGAATGAATACATGCATTTATCAAGTGCTTATTATATATCAAACATTATATTAAGATTAGGGGTAAATAAAAAAATGAACATATTCCCTGCCCAAAGAATCTTACATTTTAACAGGGAGAGATGTGTCTCAAAGGGAAGTAGTACCCAGGGAAGGTATCTTGGTTTAGAAAATTGTAGGGATAGTTAGTGAAGTCATAGCAAAGTAGATTGATATTTTCTTACAAGAAGCAATGCTACCTGCTGCCTTGGCAGTTAATGGGTTCCACTTTGATTCTTTAACATTAGTATAAAATAAAATGGGGTCCTTTTGTATCAGAAGCCTAACTAGGAACCAGGTGGCCTTAAGTAAACAGGATTAAAAGGGTGAGATACAAAATCATTTGAAGTTGTAGGAAAGGTAATCGAATCTCCTTTATAAAGGATCAATGTCTATTTATTCCTCACCTAGACAATGCATCTTTACTGGAACTCAATTTTAAAATAAGGATTATAATTGAGTTTCAATGGAAGGGCTTTTGAAGAGCAAAAATTCTGTCATTATTGTTGAATGCTTGTTTGGAAAAGATCCCAGTGTGTGGAGCATCAAAAAGGAAGTTAGAAAAGGCAAAGGTTTTATGTGAGATAACTCTTCCCATTTGCTATGGGAAGATAGGGTGAAGAACCATTGTGCAGGAAAAGCTTGTTATATTTCTTGGCTAATCATGGCAGGTCACTTTAAGTTTCAGAGAAACTGTGTTTATGACTAAAGAAGAACTAGAGAACATTAGACAAATTTGATAACATTAAATTAAAAAAAAAGTTTTACATAAGCAAAACCAACAGAAACAAGATTAAAAGGGAAGTACAGAGCTGGAAAAAATTCTTCTCAGCCAGTGTCTCTCATAAAGGCCTTATTTCTTATATAAAGGTCTTATATAAAGAACTGTGTCAAATTTGTAAGAATACAAGTCATTTCCCAATTGATAAATGATCAAAGGGATAGGAACAATTTTCAGATGATGAAATCAAAGCCATCTGTAGTTATATGAAAAAATGCTCTAAATCACTATTGATTAGAGAAATGCAAATTAAAACAACTCTGAAGTACCACTTACACTTTTCATATTGGCTAAGATAATGCTAAATATTGGAGGGAATGTGAGATAACTGGTACACTAATGCATTGTTGGTGGAGTTATGAAATGATCCAACCATTCTGGAGAGAAACTTGGAATTATGCTCAAAGGGCTATAAAATTGTGTGTACCCTTTAACTCATCAGTGCCATTACTGGGTTTGTATCTGAAAAAAGTCAGAAAGGAGGGAGAAGGACCCACATATGCAAAAGTGTTTGTAGAAGCTCTTTTTTATGATAGCAAAGAATTGGAAAATGAGTAGATGCTCATAACTTGGGGAATGTTTGAACAAGGTAATGGAATATTATTGTTCCATAAAAAATGATGAACAAACTGATTTTAGAAAGTCCTGGAAAGATTTATATGAAATGATCCTGAGGAAAACAAGCTGAACCAGTTATTGTACACAATAACAACAAGAATGCCATGATCAACCATGAAAGACTTGATTCTTCTTAGTGGTTCAGTGATCCAACACAATCCCAATAGACTTTGGACAGAAAATGCCATCTGCATCCAGAAAGAGAACTAAGGAGAGTGAACATAAATCAACATATGCTATGTTCACTTCTTTTTTCTGTGTTTTTTTTTTTAATTTCTCCCATGGGTTTTCCCTTTTGTTCTGACTTTTCTCTCCCAACATGATTCATAAAGCAATGTCTATTAAAAATAAATAAATTTACTAGAAAAACAGAAGAGGAATGGTGTGTCACACACTTTTTAAGGTAAGTGTAAGCATTATAGGAGGATTCTGGGAAGATGTCGGAGTAAGTCAGAAAATTTCAAGCTCTCCAGATTTCTACCACAAACAGAACAAATTTGTACCTCAGGGTAAACATAAACTGATGAAAAACAAAGAAGACCTAGGGCAGAATAAGGAAGTAGTCTCCAGGGAAGAATATCTGGTTTAGAAGATTATAGAACAGGTTCTCCTGGGACAACTTGAGAAAATCTGAAGATCCCAGGACTGGGGTTTAAACATTATGAAATGTAAACATTTCCAGGCTAGTTCTGTAGAACTCACAAGCAGAGAGTGCGGGGGCTAGCTGGGTTCAGATTGAGTCTCAGCTCGAACCATAGGAATTTTCACCTGCTCAACAGCATAGAAATTTGAGGGCTTGAGTCCAGGAAGACTGAGTGAACCTCTGCTGATTAAGAACCCCAAGCCTATTTTCCTTAAAATGATTAGTAATATCTACTTAAAACCATCAGCAAGCATCATATGTAATGGAGACAAACTAGAACCATTCCCAATAAGATCAGGAGTGAAACAAGGCTGCCCACTGTCACCATTATTATTTAATATTGTATTAGAAATGTTAGCTTTGGCAATAAGAGAAGAAAAAGAGATTAAAGGAATTAGAGTAGGCAATGAGGAAACCAAATTATCACTCTTTGCAGATGACATGATGGTATACTTAGAGAACCCTAGAGACTCGACTAAAAAATTACTAGAAACAATTCACAACTTTAGCAAAGTTGCAGGATACAAAATAAATCCACATAAATCATCAGCATTTTTATATATTAGCAACAAAGTTCAGCGGCAAGAGATACAAAGAGAAATTCCATTCAAAACAACTGTTGATAGTATAAAATATTTGGGAATCTATCTGCCAATTAAAAGTCAGGAACTATAAGAACAAAGCTACAAAACACTTTCCACACAAATAAAGTCAGACCTAGTCAATTGGGAAAAACATCAAGTGCTCATGGGTAGGCCGAGCAAATATAATAAAAATGGCAATACTACTCAAACTAATCTACTTATTTAGTGCCATACCAATCAAACTCCCAAGAAATTATTTTACAGATCTAGAAAAAATAGTAGCAAAATTCATTTGGAAGAACAAAAGGTCAAGAATTTCAAGGGAATTAATGAAAAAAAAAGGCTGATGAAGGTGGCCTTGTTGTACCAGATCTAAAACTATATTATAAAGCAGCGGACATCAAAACCATTTGGTACTGGCTAAGAAATGGAGTTTCTTAGTTGATCAGTGGAATAGGATAGGATCACAAGACAAAATAGGCAATAACTATAGCAATCTAGGGTTTGACAAACCCAAAGATCCCAGCTTTTGGAATAAGAACTCACTATTTGACAAAAACTGCTAGGAAAATTGGAAACTAGTATGGAAGAAATTAGGGCTTGACCCACACCTAACACCACATGCCAAGATAAGGTTGAAATGGATTCATGATCTAGACATAAAGAATGATATTGTAAAGAAATTAGAAGAACATAGGATAGTTTACCTCTCAGATTTATGGAAGAAGAAGTAATATGTGACCAAAGAAAAACTAGAGATAACTTTTAATCACAAAATAGATAATTTTGATTATATTAAGTTAAAAGGGTTTTGAACTAACAAAACTAATGCAGTCAAGATTAGGAGGGAAGCAATAAACTGGGGAAACATTTTTATATTCAAAGGTTCTAATAAAGGCTTCATTTCTAAAATATATAGACAATTAATTCAAATTTATAAAAATTCATGCCATTCTCCAGATAAATGGTCAAAGGATATGAACAGACAATTTTCAGATGAAGAAATTGAAACTATTTCTAGTTATCTGAAAAGATGGTCTAAATCACTATTGATTAGAGAAATGCAAATTAAGACATCTCTGAGATACCACTACACACCTGTCAGATTGGCTAAGATGACAGGAAAAGATAATGATGAATGTTGGAGGGGATGTGAGAAAACTGGGACACTGATACATTGTTGGTGGAGCTGTGAACAGATCCAGCCATTCTGGAGAGCAATTTGGAACTATGCTCAATAAGTTATCGGGCTGTGCATACCCTTTGACCCAACAGTGTTTCTATTGGGTTTATATCCCAAAGAGATATTAAAGGAAGGAAAGGGCCCCACATGTGCAAGAATGTTTGTGGCAGCCCTTTTTGTAGTGGCTAGAAACTGGAAACTGAATGGATGCCCATCAATTGGAGACTGGCTGAATACATTATGGTATATGAATATCATGGAATATTATTGTTCTGTAAGAAATGACCAGCAGGATGATTTCAGAGAGGCCTGGAGAGACTTGCATGAACTGATGCTGAGTGAAATGAGCAGAACCAGGAGATCATTATACATGGCAATGACAATACTATATGATGATCAGTTCTGATGGACATGGCTCTCTACAACAATGAAATATTTCAAACCAGTTCCAATTGTTCAGTGAAGAAAGCCATATACACCCAGAGAGAGGGATGTGAAATGTGGACCACAACATAACATTTTCATGTTCTCTATTGATGTTTGCTTGCATTGTGTTTCCTTTCTCTGATTTTTCTTT
Organism: Myrmecobius fasciatus; assembly: GCA_023553655.1. Classification (NCBI taxonomy): domain Eukaryota; kingdom Metazoa; phylum Chordata; class Mammalia; order Dasyuromorphia; family Myrmecobiidae; genus Myrmecobius; species Myrmecobius fasciatus. The sequence goes on from JAJPUD010000029.1 coordinate 1,028,796, forward strand.
CTTGTAGATACGATTTTTCTTGCACAGCAATGATAAGTGTGGAAATATGTATACATATATTCGATTTGTCAAGTATTTTAACATAATTAACATGTAGTGGATTTCCTGCCATCTAGGGGAGAGGTGGGGAGTAGGGGGGAAAATTTGTAACAGAAAGCTTTGTAAGGGTTAATGTTAAAGAATTACCCATACATATGTTTTGCAAATAAAGAGTTTTAATAATAAAAAAATAAATAAAATGAATAAAAAAAAGAACCCCAAACCTAGTGCTGCTGAGATGTGGTCCTAGGTGAGAAGGAACCAGTACACCCAATGAGTATGGAAGCAGTGGGGCAGGGATACTGCTGACTGCAGGTAATTGCAGGAGAGGAGGAAGCTTTTGGTTTGGGGTTCCAGCTTATAGGGAAGGACTGAAGTAAAGCTAGAAGCACTATCCTCCACATCTCAGGATTAAAGGTAGTTATACTAATAATTCTCATTTTTAAAATATGAACCAGCAAAGAAGAATGAACTCAACTATACAACTTTCTATGGGAATAGGGAAGAATGAGGTTTACCTTTAGAGAAACACAGAAATAACAAACAGGCTCTTCTACCAAAAGAGTAATGGTCAATGGTTACCTGTCGAGAAAAAAAATTTATAGAAGAACTAAAAAAAAATTTCAAAAATCAAAATGAGGGAGATTAAGATTGAGAAAAATTGAAAGGAAGAAAGAGGAGGAAAAAGAGAAGAAAGAACCACCTAACCACCACTATTTAAGCAAAACAATATTATTGGGGGAAGGGAGGGGAGGGAAATTACCCAGATATAAGAGACCAAAAAAAATAACAAAACAAAATAGAAAGAATGAAAAAATAGAAGAGATTATGACATAAGAAAAACAAAACTGGAGAACAGATCAAGGAGAGAAAACAAAAGAATAATTGGACTACCTGGAAGCTGTGACCACAAAAACAAAAAGGAATCTTGATACAATAATGTGAGAAATAATCAAAGAAAATGGTCCTGGAGTGATACAACAAGAGGGGAAAGTAGAAATAGAAAAAATCCACACATACATAACACCCTCCAAAACTATGAAGAGATAAGAATGGAGGGAATAAGGTAAGGTGGGGTATAGAAGGGTTATGTGTTATGGCAATGGAACAAGGTGTGTAAATTAATGAGGAAGAGATAAAGAAATGAGCAATTGGTGACAGGATAAATTGGGGTACAGAATGGTATTTAGGTTAATAGAAGTGGAACAAAATATGTAGATTAATGGGCAAGAGGGAAGGAAAAGGTGGGGGAAAAGAAGATAAAAGAGGGATCCACAGATGGGGGAGGTTAAATAATAGCAAAACAAGTTAAGGAGTAGAATTAAAATAGAAGCGTTAGCAGGGATAGGAAATAAGAGATATATACAAATGCTACAACAAAAATCAGAAGTAGAATTTATTAGAAATAGAAAAAGTAGAGCTAGTAAT
>JAJPUD010000029.1:1037384-1118015 GCA_023553655.1 Myrmecobius fasciatus
TTCCTTCCTTCCTTCCTTCCTTCCTTCCTTCCTTCCTTCCTTCCTTCCTTCCTTTCTTCCACATCTAGTCAGTGATTAAGGCTCGGTAGCATGAATTGAATTGATTATAGGGTGTTGTTGTTCAATGATTTTCAGTTGTGAATAGCTCTTTGTGACACCATAAAGGGTTTTCTTAACAAAGATATTGCAATGGTTTGCCATTTCTTTCTCTAGCTCACTTGACAAATGAGGAAATTGTCACATAGTTAGGAAGTATCTGAGACCAGACAATGAGTCTTCCTGATTCCAGGCTCAGCACTCTAACCACTGTGCTACCTAGCTGCCCATGATCAAAGTGTGGCAAGTTGTACAGACAACCATGCACAGACACACAGACAGATACAAACATAGATATAGATACAGATCCTTACATCCAGGCATGCCCACAGAAATATAGACACAGCTACACATGTAGACATATACACATGTATGCCATACATATAGATGCTATATATTTTGTATATGTGCATATATACATATGTGTATATATTGTGTGTTTGTAAAATAACAAGTTATATAATAGAAGAATACAAGGAGGAAATGATAAAGTTGAGCAAGAGAAACAAATAAACTGGAACTCAAATCAAGTATGGTTGGAGTCAGTCTACTTTCTGGAGAAGTATGATCATTATTGTACAAAAAAAGGAATCATTTTTTGGTTTCTTCTTGGCATGATGGTATCAAAATTGTAGTCATTTTCTTAACATAATGCCAAATTACTTTCCAGAATTTTGGGTCTATTTTCTATCTCTATTAACAGTGTGCTAGCCTTCCTGTCTTTCCATAATACCTCTAATATTGCCCATTCTTGTCTTCAAAAGTATTTTTTATTTATTTATGATGTGCTTATCATGAATATATTTATATATGTATATGTTGTTTCATTTTATAGAATGTAAATTATTTGAAGGCAAGGATTATTTCTTGCCTTTATATACATAGTTTCTAATGTAGTGTTTGGCACATGATAGAGATTAATAAATGCTTATTGATTGATTGATTATTTGACCTGTGCTACATGGGAAAAAATGTGTAAACCCTATGTATTAATGTTGACCCCATTGACTCCTGTAGCTTTCTTAGATAATGGAAATGAGGCCAATTTACTCTAAAATTAAACTGATAAGAGTGTCTCATCTAAACTCATGGAAGATATAGGCTGACTTCAAATGGAAATATGGAACATGGAACCTAACACTTGATAAACAGAACAGGAAAGAGTACTGAAAAAAAGTTCTGATCAATTCCTCAAATGGATCCTCTCTCCTTTAAACTTTCTTTTCTTTCACTTTACATTAAATTCTTTCTGCAGAAGAACATTTTTTTCTCTCTTTTTGGCTACTCAAGTGAAATGGTAAGAAACTTTTAGAAAAGGAAAAAAAAAGTTTCTTCAGAAAGGCTTAATGAAATTGAACTTCTATTGGGAAAGAGAAAGCATGGTTGGTCTGTTTCTATGCATACTTTTTAGTTTTAATCTATCTATCTATCTACACACATTCACATGTGTGTACAAACACATACATGTATCTATACATACATAATTATCTTCAAAAAGTATATTGGTACAAAAAGAAGCTATATCTGAGTAGTAATCCAGAATGAAGGATAGAATATCAGAGGATCCTCAGAATAGAGCAGGATAATAATTTTTTTTAAAAAAATAATGCTTGTAGACTCTAGCAAACTAAGGGAATGATATAATGAGATACAGTGTTTTCTATCAAGTGATCTCATTTTCTCCTTAACTCATTGCATTAGACTTTGATATTGAAGTAGAAATAGCATGTTAAATTATATATTTCTTAGACATTTCACAATATTTTCCAATTATTTTTATATTATAGCCTCATGAAACAGGTTAGGATTGTTATCTTCATAAAGTGCTTTGCTTTCAACAAATGAAATATCTAATATGCTAAAAGGTTAAATGACTTAAGTATAGCCATAAATTAAATTACTGTCAGAACAGATATAGAAATTCTGATTTTTTAGATCCCAATGCTACACTTGTTCATTGGCTGTGAATGCTTTTCAGTCTGTATTTTTGTTAGAAGAATTAAAATACAGCAAAGAATACTGCATCAAGAAGCAGGAGATCAAGGTTATAATTCCCATTCTATTGTTCAATAAGCCTCTTTAAATATAAAGTTTTACACTTGAAAATTTAAAAATAATTTCATAAGTACAAGATAGGGAGGTATGATTAGATAGTAGTTCATCTGAACAAGACCTTAAAGTATGAGATCACAGTATGATTTGTCAACTGGAACCCAAAACTAATGTAATGTTGGATTGCATTAAGAAAGGAATAGTGTATGTCTAAGGAATTGATAAGGCAGGTAGGTGATGTATTAGATAGAACTCTGGGCTTGGAGTCAGGAAGTACTGAGTTCAAGTCTGACATGAGACACACTTACTAGCAGTGTCACTCTGGGCATGTCAATTAATCTCTGTATGCTCCAGTTTCCTCAGCAGTAAAATGGGGTCTTAATAACATGTGTCTCACAGAGTGGCTATGAGGAACAAAGGATAACATTTGTAAAGTGCTTGACATATAGACAGAACTTAATAAATGCTTATTTCCTCACCCCCTATATTCTGCCTTGATCAGACAATGTATTCTGCAGTATTGTTTTTGGATTTCAGCACTATTCTCTTTTAAGGAAAAAAAAAGTTGACAAATCAAGGAGTGAGCAACAACACAATGAGTGCAGCAAGGATAGTGAAGTTATATTACATGAGGGTAGGTGGAAGGAACATGGTTTATTTAACCTGATAATAACATATATAAAAATATTTGAAGGGGGGTATTCTGTGAAAGAAAAGCTAGATTTGATACAAAGGAGAGAAGTTGCAAAGAGGCAAATTTTGATTGATATAAGGAAAAAATTTCCTCCAAATGTGGAATGGGTTTCCTCAGGAGGTGTTTAGACAAAGGGTGGATGATCATTTGTTGATATGGAGGTATTCTTGTTAAGCTCCAAATGGGACTTAAATGACCTTTGATTTTTGTGTCTTATTGATTGTTCAAATTTGGGTAAATCATTCAACTTCTCTGGGTCTCAGATCTCTCCTCTAAAAAATGAAAACAATTCTTCCTTAGTTAGAAAATCAAGGGGTAGAACCATTCCTTTTCTAAGATCTATGAGTCTTAATTCCCTAAGATCTATGATTCATCAGTTTTTTGTGTTATTGCATATACTGCAGAGCCAATTGTCTTTCAGAGTGCTTTGTAAACCTTAAATAACTGGAACTAATTTGAACTGTTATTGCCATAGAAAGGGATCGATCAGTTTAATCTTGATCAACTGAGTCTTTCCAAATTACTTAATGCCTCCTGATAAGATAGGTTGTGAGGGTATTGAAGAGTTAAATCTTCATTCCTTTTGAACTTTGAATGCTTGCATATATACCTCAGATCCTGAGGGATCTATTCACAGACTTTAAAGGCTTTGAAAATGAGAGTGATGTATTTTCATCTTGTAAAGAGACCAGAGTATTGGATGTGCCAGTATAAGAAAAGTGTAAAAAAAGTAAGAAGATATGAAAAAAATTCTTAATAATGTGATGTTATTACAATGCTCAACCATGGTCCTGGTGTTCTTGAAGGCAGTAAGCAATTGAGAAGAAAGCCCATTTTTGTCAGTTGAGAAGAGAACCTGCTATAGATGAAGAATCCAGCTTCTGAGAGGAAATCACTCTTTATTTTTCATTGTATGTCTTCTATAGTTTACAGGAAGAGGAGAGGGGACTTCTCACATTTTCCCTCTCCTTCAATTGCATCTTGATGTAGAGCAACTTATTCATCAGGGGATGGTCTACCCAGAGGAGATCAGAGCTAAAGAGTCCAGCTGTAGAATCTAATTGAATTGAAGAAAAACCCAGGCATCCTAGCAGAGTGGCCTTTGTAGCAGATATACTACATCCAAGGGAACAGGATAAAGATGCCATGAGAAGAGAAAGGTATTGAGATCCTGCAGCACCATAGGTATGAGATGTATTGGCTGTGGGTATTCCCTATGTATATAAGTTCTTGTTAATGTACTCTGTTTATATGACCTTCATTTCTATTGATGATGTAGTAGGTATATATTCGAGGCAAACATTTTGTTACATCTGCAATTGTTTTGCCTTTTCAATGAAACAATTATTAAGTCTTACCCTGAGCTCACAATTTAATGGTATAGACAAAAAAACAGATATACAGACAGGCTGTACAGAATAAATAAATAATTAAGATAGGGAAGGAACTAAATTAAAAGGAATTGGAAAAGGCTTTCTGGAGAAGGTGAGATTTTAGTTGTAACTTAAAGGAAGTCAGGGAAATCAGGAGATAGAGATGAGGAGGACGAGCATTATAGGCCTGGGGGGAAGCCAGAGAAAATGTCTGGAGCCAAGAGATAGTGTGTATTTGAACCTGGAGGAGATAGGGAACTACTGGAATTTACTGAATAGGGGTGTGTGTATATATATATGTCTGAGAGAGAGAAAAAAAGAGAGAGAGAAGAGACAGAGGCACAGAGACACAGAGAGACAGAAAAGAGAGACAGAGATAGAGGCAGAGAGAGACAGAGAGACACACACAGAGACACAGAGAGACAGATAGGAGAGAGAGACAGAGACAGAGGCAGAGAGAGACAGAGACACACACACAGAGAGAAAGGAGAGAAAGAGACATAGAGACAGAGACAGAAAGACAGAGACAGATAGAAAAGAGAGAAATAGAGAGACAGAGAAAGACAGACAGAGAGACAGAGACAGACAGACAGACAGAGATGGACAGAGACAGACAGAGCCAGAGACAGGCAGACAGAGAGACAGATAGAGACAGAGAGAGGCAAAGACAGAGAGACAGACAGAGAGAGGCAAAGACAGAGAGACAGACAGAGAGACAGACATACACTCACACACACACACACACACACACACACAGAGAGAGAGAGAGAGAGAGAGAGAGAGAGAGAGAGAGAGAGAGAGAGAGAGAGAGAGAGAGAGAGTGAGAGAGTTGGACTTACATTTTAGAAAAATTACTTTGGTGACTGATGGAGGATGAGCTGGGGAGGAGAGTCTTGAGGCAGACAGAATCATCAGCAGGTTATTGTAACATTCTAGGACATGAGTAGGGGCCGTGTCATAGGTGAGAAAGGGATGCATTTGTGAGACATAGCAAAGGTGAAATTGATGATTTCAGTTCTATTTGCAAGAGACTGGATATGGGAGGATAAAAGATGGAATTGATAACACTTAGATTGCCAGTCTGAGGTGTTGTACAGGGATACCATACTATACCCTCTAATACGGAAGGTAGCTGAAAGGGAGAACTTAGTGGGGAAGAGGAGTTCATTTTTGGATAATGTTTTGTTCACTGGCTGTGAGTCCTTTTCAGTCTGTATTTTTGTTAGAAGAATTAAAATACAGCAAAGAACACTGCATCAAGAAGCAGGAGACCAAGGTTATAATTCCTGTTCTATTGTTCAATATGCCTCTTTAAATATAAAGTTTTACACTTGAATTTAAAAACAATTTCATAAGTACAAGAGTTTAGAGACAGAGATAGAAAAGAGAGAAATAGAGAGACAGAGAAAGACAGATAGAGACAGACAGACAGACAGAGAAGGACAGAGACAGACAGAAACAAAGAGTTTAGGTCCGTTCTGAGATGTCTGAAAGGTTTGGAGATGGGAGATTAGAGATTAGTAGAGAGGCTCGGCAGGATAGGTAGATTTGAAAATCAGCAGTATAGAGATGGTAATTAAATCCATGGAAGCTGATGAAATCACTAAGTAAATTAATATAGGGGGAGAAGAGAGGAAGACCCAGGACAGAAACCTGAGGGATGCCTATGGTTAGAGAGGGTATGATTTAGATGAGGATCAAGCAAAGGAGACTGAGAAGGAGTGGGTGGGATAGGTAGGAGAACCAAAAGAAAGTCATGTCTCAAAAACTTAGAAGAGAGTTTTAAGGAAGAGAGAATAATTAACAACTTTTATATAATTGTGGCTGGTAGATGGCTTATAGGTACATGCACAGGTAGATAGATCCACAGAGTACCTTGAATCTGGGATACACCAGATGCTACCCCCAGTGGACTCAACTCATGAATGCAGGTTTTTGTTGGAAGTATTAAAGGGGAAGTGGTATATTATTATTGTTTCCAAGAAATGTAGTTACACATCAATTATCACATTGTTACAACAATTATCTAAGTATGACCAAGTTGTATTCTACTTTTACATATGAGAAATAACAAGGGTAAACCAATGGATAGTCCAAGACTTGATACCAGCTCCTCTAACTCCCAGTCTATTTGCCGTGTTATTTTTGCAGTACTTCAATATTTTTTTAAATTATGATTTTACCAATAGAGAAGAAAATTTGCCCATATCCTTATTACATTTTTAGTGAGTTGCTGTGACCTACCCACCCTGCCCCCAAGTCCCCCATCATTACCCAGTGGTCAATCTTTTGATGATGAGTATCTCAACATTCAGCTAGTTTAGTCTTTGGATAATAATGTCACTAGACTCACCTTTCCAACTTTGTAGGATCTATCAAAACTTGTGTCATATAAGAACACAAGGTTACCTTTATACCACCATGAGCCATTTGTTAAAGTACAGGTTCCTTTAATTCCTTATTTTGTAATGTTTCTTTGGAGTTGGATAGTTCCAGTACAATGAAGCACTTAGTCAATAAGTATTTATTAAGTGCTTACTGTGCTTGCCACTGGGGAATGACAAAATTTGGTCTATGCTCATAAGGAACTCACATTATAATTCACAGTTAATAAACATGGTAAATTTTTATATTTTTCTTATACCTAATATTATATTATTTGGTGTTAGCATTTTTTTCAGTCCAGACATATAATTTTCTTGGTTTGGGAAACTCCTAGCAAGGATGCTTCCTCCATTGAAGCTGACTGGCAAGTCTTCCTCAATTTATAATTTTAAAGATTTATCTCAGGCAGTAAGGAGATAGGCAGATAATCTGTTCAGGGTCACATAGCTAATATATAGCAGAAATGGGACCTCATTTGAACATGAACTCAAGTATTCCTGATTCTGGTTCCAGGCTTACAATTATAAGAACAAAAATGTTTAAGTACCCTAACATTTAATAAGGATAAATGTAAAATCTAATGCTAGGATTAAATAAAATTAACTTTAAAAGTATGAAATGGGGTTGACAGGTGCTGGGGGTGGGTCTAATACCAGCATCTTGTTCAGATTTGATCTGGGAACAAAAATCAGACACTTATAAGTCATCCTACAATACTTTGCCCTGAACAAGGATACAGTTGACACTGAGTTACTATGGACTTGATTCTCCTTAGTTCTATATGAAAATTCAGCAGATAAGGGTGTAGTGACTTATAGGGATTTCAGACATCCATCCATTTGTAAGGGGCCCAACTCAACATGAGTAAGACTTTTAATAAACTTAGGTGAGCAAGAAGAAGCCTCAAGGTAAGTAAAGAACAATCAGGCTTTAGGTACAGTTTTGTTTCCTTTTAGGAAAAATTGATCTCTGTTGTATCTCTATTGCAGAAGGAGGGGGAAACCTTCGTATATAATAGTTCTATCATAGTATGGCTATAGGACAATTCATGGGAGTAAAGCATGGTTTTTTTTAAATTATTAACAATATAAATGAATAGGGTGATAGAGAAATCAACCAAGCTAATGAGATATTTCTAACTGTTAATGCATCATGTGCCTAGGACTAGGGGAAAGATAGTTTTTCCCTAGTCATACTAGATTTGAAATTTCATGTGAAATTTTTGGCATAATTTTTTTTTGAGGGGTGGAATGGGTTACTGAATACTTTCTTTTCTTTTTTTTTTTTTGGAAAAGAGTAAGAAAAAAAGAAAAAAAAAGCAAAACAAAAGAGAACATTGTGTCATGTGCCCAGTAGAACATTAGAAAGGATTCAAAATACATAACAACAAATTACCAAATCAAGAAAGTATATATATTAATAGAAGAAATTATATTATTGAATGACCATTTTTCTTTACTTCCTTGTAAATTGTTCTTTGCTTCTCTGCTGCTTACCTTATTTACTTTTATTTTTATTTCTCCCCTTCATATCCTCCACTTCTAAGCAAGCTACATTTAAGAAAAGATATATTTATGTATAAATATGTAAATATATAGATACATACACATATTTACAACTATACCCATTCCCCATAGACACACATGTCTTTCCTATCCTTGCTGCCTCTTTAATTAAATTCTGTTCCAGAACTTACCTTGATATTACTTAATCTCTCCCCACCTAGGGACCTCTTCCTTGTCTTCTTCCCAAATTTATTGCTTGCTCATCTGCCCATCCCCCCTCCCTTATTTCTTTATAGATTTCAGAGGGTGCTATATCCTTCATGGTATATATGTAGTGTTACCTATTGAACCCATTCTTGATGTAAGTAGATTTTCAGAAAAAATGAACCCTCCTCCCTCCTCTAATGCTTCTGTGTCTATTCTTCCTCTGCACTTCATTTGTATAACATGATTATTTTTACCTTAATTCTGTCAGTCTTTCTTTTGAGCTACCCTGTTATTGATGTCAATCTTATATACATACATTATATATATAAATGTATACATATATAAAAAACATAAATAATTTGTACATGTTTAAACAATTTGTCCAAGTTTTTTAAAATTGGTCTTTCTTATTGCCTCTTATATGTTAAATTTTCTCTTAAGCTCAGGTTTGGTTGATAGAAAGTCCTGAAAATTTGCAAGTTCATTGAATGTCCTTTTTTTCATTCAGGATTGTAGATAATTTTGCTAGATGATATTTCTGATTGTTGGTAGATATGATTCCAGGACCTGTGGTCTTTTATTGTAACTGCTAAGTCTTATACAATTTTCCAGCATATTTGAATAGTTTTTTTCTTCTTTCTTGCAAATTTTCTCTTTGATCTGATAGTTTTGAAATTTGACAATAATATTCCTGTGTGTTTTCCACACAGGATCTCTTTGAGGTGGTGATGGGTGGATCTTCTCTATTTTTACTTTTCCCTCATGTTCTATCACTTGGATTATTTCCTGCACTGTTATGTCAAATTTCTCTTTTCGGTCACAACTTCCAATTATTCTTATATTTTCTCTTCTTGATCTCTTCACCAGATCTATCATTTTATCTTATAAATGTTTCAATTTGTTTTCTATTTTCTCATTCTTTATAATCTATTTTGTTATTTCTTGCTCTCTCTCTTTGCTTCAGTAGCTTCCCCTTGTCCAATTCTAATTTTCAAAGCATTATTTTCACCTTTGAGACTCTGCACCTCCTTTCCTAATTGATTAGCTTTTTTTCCCATAATTTTCTTGTTTTTCTTAGATGGTTTTTATTTTTATTTTTATTTTTTTCTGTAATATTTCTCATTTGATTTTTTAAAGTCTTTTTTGAGTTTTTCTATAAATTCTCCCTAGGCAGGGCACCATTTCATGTTACTCTTTGGGATAGAAGAATGTTCTCCTCTGAAGATGAATCCCAGTCTTTTTTGTTCCCATAATTATGTTTCAATGGTGGGGTTCTTTCTTTGTTAGTTTTTTTTTTAAATAAGCAGTATTAATAGTAAGCACCTCTAATCATGGGATGGGAGGATGGTGCCTCAAGCTTCTCTTCAGCTCTCCACTCTGACCAGGAATTCCAAACCAAGGGTTCCCCTGCTCCTGCAAGTTCCCACAGCGAGTAGTGCCTCTGCCCAGCTGCTTCTGCACTCACCAGGTGCGCTGGTCCCTTCTCTCCAGGGCTGAGTTTCAGCACAGCTGGGCCTGGTATTCACAATCAGGTGAAGTTCCCTCAGACTCCCCAGCCTCAATTCCTAACTTAAACAGTCTTGGAGGTGAAAGTCTCTTCCTACTGAGACTCCCACTACACCCAGTTAACCCCTTGAAGTTTCTGCAGAGCAGCCTGGAAGTGTTTGTATTTCAGATATGTTAATCCCCAGCCTGGGGTCTTTCTTTGGATCTTCTCAGGTTGTACCTGGAGGATCCCAGTTCTGTCCCAAATCTTCTTGATTTTCCATTAGTCTTTGTTCACCCTGAGGTACAAATTTGTTCTATTTGTAAGGAAATCAAGAGAGCTTGAAATTTACCAATCCACTCTTCCATCTTCCAAGAATCCTCCCATCTACTGAATTATTCTGCACATAAAAGCCCTTAAGGATATGGCCTGTGGGCTTGTTGGGGATGCATCATAAATATGTGGCTCCACACACCAACACCAGGGATGGGGTGAGAACAGGTCTTTCTAGCTCAGTCACAAGTCAGTAAGGTCTTTGGACAGAGCTTCAGATGATTAGATGTGGTCTCTGATAAGACAATCATAACAAAGCAGTGAGAACATCACAGAAGGGTGGAAGGGGGGTCGCTACCTCCAGAACAAAACTGATATACTACTTTGGTACTACTCATTCTTAGAACAGAAACAGACTTCTACAGGGGTGACTGGCACCTGCTAGCTCTTAGCTTGGAGGCCTCTTGGTCAAAGAGCTTACCTGCCCCAATGGTTTCTGAAGTTCCTTCCAGCAAATTTACTTGGTATCACTTTTTTTTAAATTAAACCTTTTTATTTACAGAACATATAAGTAATTTTTTTAACATTGGCCTTTTCAAAACTTTCTGTTCCAAATTTTTCCCTTCTTCCCCCGACTCCTTCCCCTAGATGGCAGGTAATCTAATACATGTTAAATATATTAAAATATATGATAAATCCAATATATATACACATATCTATACAATTATCTTGCAGCACAAGAAAAAATGGATCTAGAAAGAGAAAGAAAAGAAAAACCTGAGAAGGAAAAAAAATGTAAGCAAACATCAGCAGAAAGTGTTAAAATGCTATGTTGTGGTCCACACTTAGTTCCCATAGGCCTTTCTCTAGGTATATATGGCTTTCTTCATCGCTGAACAATAGGAACTGGTTTGAATAACTTCATTGTTGAAGAGAACCATGTCCATCAGGATTGATCATCATATAGTCTTGTTGCTGTGTATAATGATCTCCTGGTTCTGCTCATTTCACTCAGCATCAGTTAATGTAGGTCTCTCCAGGCCTCTCTGAAATCATCTTGTTGGTTGTTTCTTACCGAACAATAATATTCCATGACATTAATTTACCATAATTTATTCAGCCATTCTCCAATTGATGGGCATCCATTGTTTCCAGTTTCTTGACACTACAAAAAGAGTTACCACAAACATTTTTGCACATATGGGCCTCTTTCCCTCCTTTAAGACCTTTTTAGGATATAGGCCCAGTAGAAACACTGCTGGGTCAAAGGGTATGCAGTTTGATAACTTTTTGAGCATAGTTCCAAATTGCTCTACAGAATGGTTGGATCCATTCACAGTTCCAACAACAATGTATCAGTGTCCCAGCTTTCCCACATCCCCTCCAATATTCGTCATTATCATTTCCTGTCATTTTAGCCAATCTGACAGGTGTGTAGTGGTATCTCAGAGTTGTCTTAATTTGCATTTCTCTGATTAATAATGATTTAGAGCATCTTTTCAGATAACTAGAAATAGTTTCAATTTCTTCATCTGAAAATTGTCTGTTCATATCATTTGACCATTTATCGATTGGAGAATGGCATGAATTTTTATAAATTTGAATTGTCTATATATTTTAGAAATGAAGCCTTTATTAGAACCTTTGAATGTAAAAATGTTTTCCCAGTTTATTGTTTCCCTTCTAATCTTGTCTGCATTAGTTTTGTTTGTATAAAACCTTTTTAACTTAATATAATCAAAATTATCTATTTTGTGATTAATAGTGATCTCTAGTTTTTTTTTCTGGGTCACACATTACTTCTTCTTCCATAGATCTGAGAGGTAAACTATCCTATGTTCTTCTAATTTGTTTAAAATATCATTCTTTATGTCTAGATCATGAATCCATTTCAACCTTATCTTGGCATGTGATGTTAGGTGTGGGTCAAGCCCTAATTTCTTCCATACTAGTTTCCAATTTTCCCAGTTTTTGTCAAATCGTGAGTTCTTATTCCAAAAGCTGGGGTCTTTGGGTTTATCAAACACTAGATTGCTATAGTTATTGCCTATTTTGTCTTGTGATCCTATCCTATTCCACTGATCAACTAAGAAACTCTGTTTCTTAGCCAGTACCAAATGGTTTTGATGACTGCTGCTTTATTATATAGTTTTAGATCTGGTACAGCTAGGTCATCTTCATTTGATTTTTTTTTTCATTAATTCCTTGGTCACATTTTAAGAGGTATATTGATAAACTAGAGAATAAACAGTGAGGGGAGAAGTATCCAGGAAGATGAAAGGTCTTAAAATGCTGCCATACAACAGATGTTTAGTTGAAGGAACTGGGGATATTTAGCTTGAAGAAAAGACTTAGACTAGACACAAAGGTCAACAAATAGTTGAAGGATAGTCACATGAGATTTTATTTGATTTCAGAGGATAAAACTAGAAACAATAGGTAGAAGTTACAGTCAGGTACATTTTGGCTTGATGAACAGAAATGCATTCTATCTGAACCAGAGTTAGATTCTGTCTACCCAGATTTAGAAAGGGCTTTTGTGAGAAGTACCATGTTACTTCTCCATCAAAGCAAAGATTGGGTGACTGTTTATTGGCAATGTTGTAAAGGGAGTTTTTGTTCAGGAATGGGTTGGACTAAATGGTCTTTGAGTTTCTTCCTGTCTTTGAGATTCTGAGGTTCTGTGATTCTGTTACCTAAGTCTTTGCGACATCAAGGGCCACAAAAAGAGAACAATTATATGTGCTATAGTATTCCTTATTGTCTTTTGGGAGCAAATTATTTGAACCAAGGAGACATTTTTTAAAATAATTTTTGATTTTCAAAACATATCCATGGATAATTTTCAACATTTACCTTTTCAAAACTTTGTGTTTCAAACTGTTCGCCCTCCCTTTCCCCCACCTCCTCCCCTCAATGGCAAGTAATTAATATATGATAAATATGTGCAATTCTTCTGTACATATTTCCACAATTATCATGCTGCACAAGAAATATCAGATCAAAAAGGAAAAAAATGAGGAAGAAAACAAAATGTAATCAAACAACAATAAAAAAGTGAAAATACTATGTTGTGGTCTAAATAGTCCCCACAGTCCTCTTTGGGTGCAAATGTCTCTCTTCATCACTGGAATTGTCCTGAATCCGATCATTGTTGAAAAGAGCCACCTCTATCAGAATTGATCATCATATAATCTTGTTGTTGCCATGCATAATGATCTCCTGGTTCTGCTCATTTCACTTAGCATCAGTTCATGCAAGTCTCTCCAAGCCTCTCTGAAATCATCCTGCTGGGTCGTTTTTTACAGAGCAATAATATTCTATAACATTCATATACCATAATTCATTCAGCCATTCTCCAATTGATGGGCATCCATTCAGTTTCCAGTTTCTAGCCACTACAAAAAGGGCTGCCACAAACATTTTTGCACATGTGGGGCCCTTTCCTTCCTTTAATATCTCTTTAGGATCTAGGCTCAATAGAAACACTACTGGGTCAAAGGGTATGTACAGTTTGATAACTCTTTGAGCGTAGTTCCAAATTGCTCTCCAGAATGGCTGGAGCCGTTCACAGTTCCACCAACAATGCATCAGTGTCCCAGCTTTCCCACATCCCCTCCAACACTCGCCATTATCATTTCCTGTCATTTTAGCCAATCTGACAGGTGTGTAGTGGTATCTCAGAGTTGTCTTAATTTGCATTTCTCTGATCAATAGTGATTTAGAGCATCTTTTCATATGACTAGAAATAGTTTCAATTTCTTCATATGAAAAGTGTTGAAGATTTATTCTTGGCTCTTAAAGGAGAATTCAAATAGCATGCTAATATGTGATTGATTGTATTATATGAGCACACTAAATAATAACTAATATTTACAAAATACTTTAGGGCTTGAAAAATGTTATCTTATTTGATTGTCATTACAACCTTGTAAGGTTGCTGCTACTAACATCCATGTTTTACAGATGACTAAACAGAAACTAAGGAAGATTTAATGGCTTACTCAAAGACATGCAGCTATTATCTGAGCTAGTATTTGAACTTGAGTCTTCCTTGGTGCAAGTTCTATGCTCTTTTTATCATACCCAAAGCTCTATTTAGTATATCCCAAACTTGAACTTTTCTTTCTTACCTCTTCTTCTGTAAGTAAGCAAGCATTTTAAGAGCTTATTCTGTATCAGACACTATGCTAAGTTGGGAAAACAGACACAATAAGAATAAAAGGCAGTTCCTACCCTCAGTGAGTATACATTCTAAAGGGAAAGGCAACATATAAAAAAGGAATTAAAGTAACCTAGCAATGTCATGTTAGGAAAAGTCTAGAGAGTCAGAAATGGAATCTGGAGTGGAATGAAGATGTTACTGGTCCAAATGTTTTTTCTTAAATAGAAGGTCTATTAAATCCATCCTTTTCATTTTGCTGGATACTTCTTCCCTCACTATTTATTCTCTGGTTTATCACTATCCCTTTTAAAATATGATGTCAAGTAAATTTGCTGGAAGAAACTTCAGAAACCCTCAGGTCAAGTAAACTCCTTGGTCAGGAGGCCTCCAAGCTAAGAGCTTGCAGGTGCTATTCATTTTTAGAAGTCTGTTATAAGAATGGGCAGTACTAAGTACTAGATCAGTTTTGTTCTGGAGGCAGGGACCTCTGCTATTTAACTTCCCTCTCCCTCCTACCCTTTTGTGATGTTCTCACTGTTTTGTTAGAACTTTGTTAGAACTGGTCATCTGAAGCTCTGTTGCTGGGCTAGAATGATCTGTTCTCACCCCCCCCCATTCCTGGTGCTGATGTGTAGAGCCACATATTTATGATGCAGCCCCATACCTCTTATTTTTTCTCTAAGCAACTCCCAATTATAGTGCTTTGAGTATGGTGTTATTCCATAATTCATAACCACCTATCATCACTGGAAGAATATTGATTCTAAAACATGGAATTTTATTTCCAGGATGAGTGTGTGATTATTTAAAATCTTTTGCAGTTTCCTAAATGAAATATAGCATGCTTGCTTTTTTTCCTATTCACTTCTGGGCCCAGATATTTGTTCTGAAGAATCTTTCCACTCATACATGCTCTCTACTAGTTTAGGTGCTCAACACTTTTTTCTAATTGGTCCTTCCAGCCTACCCTACATAGCTGCCAATGTGATTTTCCCAAAGTGAGGGTCTGATTATGTAATCTCTTCAAATCCTCTTTCTCAATAAATTGCAGTGGCTCCTTATTACCTCAAAGTCCTCTTGGGCATTTAAAGTGCATTATATTTGATAACCCTTCATACTTTTTCATTTTGCTTATATTTTATTACTCTTTATACTTTATGATCTATCCTCTGGTTTGTTTGCTATTCCTTGCACATCAGAGATACTCCACCTCTCATTTTTAGGCCTTTGCTTGGATTATCTCCTGTGCTTGAAATTTTCTTTCTTTACCTGTCTTTCTTAAAATCCCTGCCTTCCTTAAGGACTTTCCTTAACTATAAAAGGCATTCCAGCTATTCCAGCACCTAGAGTTTTTGTCTTTTAGGTTACTTTCAATCTAATTTATATAAATTGCATACATACTTATTTATATGTCTTTCCTCATTAGAATTTGAGTACCTATGGCAGGGCCTTTTTTCTGCCTTTCTTTGTATCATTAGTGTATAGCAGGGTAACTGGAACACAGTATGTGATTAATAAATGTTTATTGATTGATTTGTCCAAGATAAGGATATGTGTATATACTGATGGACCAGTTAATTGTCCCATTCAACTATTGTTTGAAAAAAAAGCATTCTTCATCCACTTGATATTTTCTATAATGATTGTTAAGCTAGAGGGCTTTTCAGTCAGAGGGCCCTGAAGGGGGATCATGAAGACAAAAAATAGGGACTGTTGAGCCATAATTGTAATCATTAATTAATGTGCCTCACTGTTGAACTTACACATATTTAGCATAGTCTCTTGTATTTCTGAGTATAAATAGACCAGCTGAAGCTGTTTTATTTTATTTATTTATTTGCTGAGGCAATTGGGGTTAAGTGTCTTGCCTAGGATCACACAGCTAGGAAATATTGTGTCTGAGGTCATATTTGAACTCAGGTCCTCTTGATTTCAAGGCTGATGCTCTGTACACTGCACCATCTAGCTGCCTCTTGAAAATGTTTTTAATGTGCCTCATATCTTCTTAAGATTTTTCTTGGAAAAGATGTAGCTGATAGATCTTCAGGGAATGGTGCCATCAAATGGGTCCTCATCTCTTAAGGAAAAAGAGACAGGTTTTTATTGGTGATTCCATGCTGAGGTGTTCATTGAAGTAGCTATTTTTTATTTTTTAGAAACTATTTATTTAATCCCTGCAGGGAGAGGCCCAGACACACAGCTGGGAGCCAACCAAGCTCCAACCATGTGCTCCTGGAACCTGAGGTAGCTATTGTTGACCTAATATTAAAAATAATTATACTAGTTAATGTTTAAATAACATTTTAAGTTTTGCAAAGCATTTTTCAGATGTTATTCATTTGATCCTTGAAACAACCATGGGAAGTAGATGCTATTATTAGCTTGATTTTGCAGTTAAGGAAACATTAAGTGACTTGCTCAGAGTCATTCAATTAGGTATGTGAGGTAGGATTTGAAGCCAAGTATCTTGTATCTAAATGTGATTGATATCTTTCTAGATCACATATCTAAGAATTGTCAAACTGGATGAAAACTACCCACTTCTGGTGATTCACATGGGTGGATACATATTTTATTGCCTGAAAGACTCTAAATTAAATATTGTATAGTCTGGGTCAATAAAGTGTAAGTATTAAGATATTTTTCTATCACTGTTCTCTCTAGAAGGTAAGGGATTCAGATAAGAAAGGCAGATGTTAAAAGTATATATCTAATCAAGAAGGTGGTGTCTGAGAATAGGATCTCAATTTCTAGACCATGTCTGAGAATATTGAATAATGGAATACCAGACAAGATGAATAGGGGCTAATTTAACTATGGCTAGTAAGAATGGATTTATCTAGTCTTGAATCCATGAAAAACTGAATGAAAAAGCACCTGTTAAGTACTTACTATGTGCCAAGAACTATTCTAATCTCTGGGAAACAAACAAAAAGTTAGGTACTCTCCGCTCCCAGTGACCTCAAATTCTCTTTGAGGGACACAGCACAAACAGGCAAGTTTAGATGAAGGGTGATGGGAAGAAAGGACTGTGATTTGGAGGATTTAACAAAAGAGAAGAAAAGGCAAGTATTTTGTGATTTTAGGAAACTGATAAGATGCTAAGATGCTACGGATTGCCTCCTTACTAGGAAGATTAGAATTGATCCTTATTTGTTTACTGAATTGATATGAGTGGCGTGTTTGCTAAGTATAAGTTAAGGAAAGCTAGAAGAGTCTGGACAAATGATTGATATAAAGATGGAGTGGGACCAGGTGCTCTAAGTTCTTCTTGAGGACCTAAGGGCCATGGAGTCCTTCCATCTGACTTGGCTAATATATTCCTCTATTAGAACACTAGCTCCTTGAGATTAGACTTTTACTTTTATATTTGTAGCCTTAGTACTTTATACATAATTGACATTTAACAAATATTTTTTATTTCATTCATTTGCTCATTTGCACATTCATTCATTCATAGTCAGAGAGTACTTTCCTCCCTTTAAGGAATTTAAATCACTTGGCCCTCATAAGTTATATTCAAATGTACTGAAAATATTGGAACATATGATTTCTGATTCACCAACAGTGATCTCTGAAAGACTGTGGAGAATGAGAGAAGTATTTTGGGATTAGAGATGGACAAAATGTTTTCATTATTTTCAAAAAAGAGAAAAGAACAGAGTCTCAAAATTATGGGCCCATAAGCTCTACCTCATTTCCTGGCAAAATTCTGGAATATGGAATCACTTTTGATGATTTGTGAACATAGAGAAAAGAAAATGTTAATCACAGAGAGCTAATAGGTTTCATCAAGAAGTGGTTACACCTTATGAACTGAATTTCATTCTTTTTTTAAAAATAGGATTAGTAGACTGGTAAAACATGAGAATCCTATCTAGAGAGTTTATTAGATTTTACCTAAACATTTTATAAAGTCTTTTTACATGGAGATATATAGGCAAGGTGATAGTATAATAAGGTGGCTTCAACACTGGTTAAAAGCTGATTCAGAGAGAAGTCATTAACTTGATGTCAATTTTGCATGAAGTCCCTCAGAGGAGTGAGTGCTTCAGTGATCTGTGCCTACCTTTGTACTTGTTTATCATTTCATCAATTACTTCAATAAAGGTAAAGATACTGTGCACATCAAATTTATAGACATGGGAGGTATAGCTAACACACTGATGTCAGGACATCAAAAAGATCTTGACAGATTAGGATTAATTCTAATAAAATATTGTATGAAGATAAATATAAAGTCTTAACTTTGGGTTAAAAATCAATGTTTCTATCAAGAGATATAGAAGGCATAGCTAAACAAGATTCTGTCTGGAAAAAAACATGAGTTTCAATAGAATGAAAATTTGATAGTAATTAATTGATAGTAAACTTGATAGTAAATAATTTGGATTTTGTAGACAAAGGAACAAAGTATCTGTGGGTATAAGACATTGGTATTATCTATAAGCCTCGAGTACCTTTGGTTTTTTAGTCTTTAATCTGATTTTCTAAAAAAAATTGCCATATTTTCCTTAGAACCCCATTCCATTAAAGTCACTGAATATTAAAGTATTAGTGAGTACTTTATAGACTTTCCTGAATTAATTCAGGTTCTCATCTTTGACAGTGAACCAAAAAAAAAGATACCCTCCCCACCTTTTCAAAAATATTTTTGGATCAATTTTCTTTGATGGTGCACAGTCTGTGCAAGTCCAAAGTTTCTGGGGGTCCTGGGCCACAAATTACATTAATTTTAGAGTGTTTTAAATCCATTTTACTTCAATTGTAAACTGAGCTTGCTAATAAACACAGCTCTTTTCCTATTATCTGTCCTCCAACTTTTCCTCTTGTTTTGGGGGTGGTGGAGTGAGAAGGCTATACAGATGGTGGGAAATCCATTCTATTTTCTTCCATTTTCCTAGGAGTTCATTTCTCACTTATTACTGGAGGGAGCTCCTTAATTTTACAGCTAGCGTAATTAATATAAAACGTTGCTGTTTGCCAGAGCAAAGATGGTTGTTACTTTTGAATCACAATTAACGTGGCTCATTTTAAAAATGCCTGCTCATTAAAGATATTGTGCTAAAGCTGCCCAGCAGGGGCTGATTTATACTTTTTTTTTTAAATGAAGAACTTTAAAAAAAAGTCTCACATTTATATAATGTGTTAAAAGCTTTACAAAAAAGTTAAATTGTAGAAGTAATTATGTCCCCATTTTACAGGTGAGGAAAAAGGCTGAGAGGCTTCACATAAATAGTAAATGTCTGCAGAGGGAGTCAAACTCAGGACTCCTGACTTTGGATGTGACACACTGAATCTCAGTTTTCTCAGGTGCATCTCTAACTTAAACTTCATCCCCCTCATTCAATGGTAGACCAAACCTACCTGGTAAATACAGTATTCTTTAAGTTCCCTGAGTAATTATTTTGACAATAACACTCCCATCACATAGTGTTTTAAGTTTACAACAGGCTTTCCCTCTAACCTCTCTTAATTAGGTAAAAAAGCACAGAATAGTCACTTTAATTGTTAAAAAGTTGCAGTGCTGGTCTGTATTTGTTATTGCATCCAATTTGTCTGATGGTCTTTCTTCCCCCTCCCAATTTCTCTCACAATTAAAAATATTGAAGTTTCTTTAAATGTTTTGAGCCAGGAAAGATAACTATTACCAATGGCAAGGCTCGAGACCATAAAAGATCACACTGATGAACAGCATTTCCTGTTAAACCATTGTCTAATGTAGCCTTTTTGAATGCTTGAATGGAG
This sequence comes from Myrmecobius fasciatus, assembly GCA_023553655.1. Classification (NCBI taxonomy): domain Eukaryota; kingdom Metazoa; phylum Chordata; class Mammalia; order Dasyuromorphia; family Myrmecobiidae; genus Myrmecobius; species Myrmecobius fasciatus. Next base: position 1,057,369 of record JAJPUD010000029.1, read on the forward strand.
GTTCTCTCTTATGAGGCATTTATAAAACCAAACTTGTTTTCCCCTTGCCTGGTAATTAACATAATTAGAGTTTATATGTAAAGTGCCATCTATCTATTGTGAAGGTTTTCTGGGTATCAGGGATGCTAAATTGCCTCACTAAAGCATCCTGTTTTAAGTGATTCGTTTCTGTATTGTATTTGGCAGAGCTTCTCCCAGAGGAAAAATGAGGGCCCCACAATCCGAGCAGCATCTTGGGGTAAGAAACAATAGCATCTTCTGGCTGGAGATGTGGTCTCTTATAGTGGATTGGTTCTGGGCAGGGTTGACACTGTAGTGAAATATGCCAGATCGAGATTATAAAATGACTATTTTCCTGGGAGCCTGATGAGAACAAGAGGAACAGCATGTCATGCTAGGCTAGCCCAGGGAGCAAGAATGTAAATACAGAGAGAAAAAACAGGTTTCCTGGTTTAGACTGCAGCTACCTTCTGGGGATACACTTCTGCCTGTTCCAGAATGTTATATTTGAGCCCTTCAAAAAGAGTTACTCAGAGAAAGGAAAGATAGACACGTGCTGGATTAGTCTCACAAGGGAAAAACACATCCACAATATGTGGTAATTTGTCTGGGTATACTTTTTATTTGCAAAATCAAATATCTCTATCCATTGCCCACATACCTCTACTTCCAATCATATTGCTCTACTTTGTAAAGATTATATTGGGTGAAAGTCTTTGACATCTCCTGACTGGAAATTTCTGCTCCAAAAGTAGTCTCTGGATGGCAGCCAAGTGCCTTTCTGGTCTTTTAGCAAATCACCTTTTCAAGTAGAGTTGAAGTTCATCTAGAGAGCCCCTGTGATTCTAGATAGGTTTTTAATTGATATGCTCAGCCTAATCATGCTTACTTACAAGTTAAATTGAACCAAGTTACCATGCACAGCATGCTGTCATTTCTCTTAATGTGCTCCCCACCCCTTCCTTCTACCATCCTGGTGCCCTTAATTACACTTAGCCAAATCACAGCTAAATTTAATTCACAAAAATATTAAAGTTCATATGTAGATTTTTTTTGTCATTGTGGAATCTCTGATAGTCAAGTGCTTTGGAAGGACACATATATAATTCAAGTGATTAGATAGAAAGTACTGCTGAGACAAGTTAGTGATGTGTGTTGTATGGAGCAGTGAGAGGTTTCCTATATCTTTCCATTCCTTCCTAAATGTGTTAGCTGTTGCATGACATAGAGGAAAGGTTCAGTGATTTTAACTTTTAATCTGCTTTTAGAAAGGTTGGTGATTTTATTTTCACCATGCCAGGAGTTACCTCCCCATTTCTTCACTTTTGTAAACTGCCTAACTTCATTTCCATTAAAGAGAAAGCCCCCCCCCATTTATATTCACCTATATGTATCCTAATATACATATCTCTATGCACATGTGTAAACTATGTGTATATACAGAGGCAGTTATAGATATGTATAAATAAATTTCATATTAACTTATGCCTACTAAATATTTGCATGTATATATTTATATAGAAGCAATCATATGTATAATTATATATTTTCATATATTGATGTCATATATTATATTAATTATATCTATATATATATATTAAAATCCATAAATAGTATAAATAGTATAAAAAACTATGTAGTCAATATATATCAATGATAACTATATTGCACACATATACATAAACATGAAGACAGTTGTGTATATATAAATCTATATCAATGTATTCAAATAATTCCTTTGCATGCATATATATGTACATAAATATGTTCATAATACTTTTACATACAAACACAGACATATAGATAATTTTCTATTCAACATAGACCAGACCCTGGCTTCTTAAACTGTGACTTGTGATTCTATATGAGTTCTCATTACTGAATGTGGGGATTGTGAAATTATGATTAATTTTCAGTAAATGTTTGGTTTGTATACCTATTTTATATATTTAGATACCTGGGATCACATAAAAATTTCTTGAGTGAAAAAGGGCTGTGAGTGGAAAAAAGTTTAAGAAGCCCTGGGCCAGATTAACTATAATTTTTCAGGGGATTGGAATCTATCCTGTTACCTGGCTTTTCAGAAAGTATTTAAGAAATAATAAGTTCTTAGTAGTGTATTTCCTCCAGTTTCTTCACCACTTGAAAGAATTCAGATTGGTTCATTAGCTCTGGCCAATCATGAATCTTCTTGGAAATGAGGTGAAGGAATTAGGGTCAAAGGCAGAGGCTGTCTTCATTAATAATCTTTCAAGAAATACCTGTGAAAATTCTCTGCAATAATTTCCACTGGACTTTCAGGTTCCTCTTTTGATCGTGATTCCATTTTCTAAGAGAGAAGGGGTGAGAAATAGGGATATAAGTTGGAATCCTTTCTTCATTGACTTAAGGTAGGTGTACCCTGGAAAGAATGCATTCTGTTCTTGGGGAAAAACTATGCTTCCCTTGCTTGCTCTTTTCACTAATATAATGCTTTGCCCTTTAGAGTCTCCTGTAGTCTAAATAGTCCAATATATAGAATAAACATACTTAAGGTGCATATCCTTTGCACCTTTAAATCAAAGGTGTGGAAGTCAGCACTAAACGACTTGGGAAAGCTGATTATTAAATTTTGACAGTGAGTATCAGGATTTGGTTTATTGTTTTCTTGACTGTCTAGACAAGAAAGTGATGGAGAAAATGCTAATAAAGACTAAACTTAAAAAAAAGGTTATATGCATAGGTCTTCTACTTTTTTTTTTAACTGAGGCAATTGGGGTTAAGTGACTTACTCAGGGTCAAACAGGGAATCTTAAGTGTCTGAGACCAGATTTGAACTCACGTCCTCCTGACTTCAGGGCTGGTGTTCTTTCCAATGCATCACCTAGCTGCCCCATATTTCTTCTACTTTCAAGGAGCAAGTTACTAGTTACTAGTGCACCACTGTGTGCATGTATAAATGTGTGTATGTATGGAAACACATGCACAATGTGAATAATTGTACTAATTTTCTATATCATATTTTGCAAATGATACAGTAAATTTTTGAAAATACTCAGCAAACTGGCAAAACATTTACCAATTAGTTTCTCAAAGGCAACTTTTCTTCCCATCCCACTTAATAGTATTTTACTTTTTCCACAATTATATGTAAAGATTGTTTTCAACATTCATTTTTATAAAACTTTTGAGTTCCAAATTTTTCTCTTTTCCTCCTTTCCCTCTCTTCCCAAGAGAGTAAACAATCTGATATAGGTTATGTAAGTACAATCATGTTAAACATATTTTGGCATTAGTATCATAAAAGAAGAATCAGAAGAAAGGGGAAAACCACAAGAAAATAAAAACAAACAAAAAAATGAAAATAATATGCTTACATCTGCGCTCAGACTCTATAGTTCTCTTTCTGGATATGGATAGCATTATCTTTCATGAGTCTTTTAGAATTGTCTAGAATCATTGTGTTGATGAGAAGAGTTAAGTCTATAATAACTGATCATTGAATAATGTTTATGTTACCATGTACAATGTCCTCTCGGTTCTGATCACTTCACTCAGTATCAGTTCATTTAACTTTCTCCAAGTTTTTCTGAAATCTGCCTGCTAATCATTTCTTCTAGCACAACAGTATTTCATGACATTCATATAACACAATTTGTTCAGCCATTCCCCAGTAAATTGCCATTCTTTCAATTTCTAATTCTTTGCCACTTTGTAAAGAGCTGTTACAAATATTCTTGTAAATATGGGTCCACTTCTCCCAAGTATTGCTAAGATTAAAGGGCATGCACAGTATGATTGTCTTTTGGGCACAGTTCCAAATTGCTTTCCAGAATGTTTGGATCAATTCACAACTCCATCAGCAATGCATTTGTGTTCCATTTTTTCTCACATCTTCTCCAACATTTATCATTTTCCTTTTCTGTCCTGTTAGCCAAACTGATACATGTAGGTGTAAAGTATTGTGTTCTTCAGAAAAGTTGCCTCCCTCAAGGTTTTGCTATTCTGTTGGTTGGGGAATTTAGCTTTAGGAGACAACCACTATAGGAACTGATCCTAAATAAGGTTAAGTACTTGAGTCTCATGGTTCTAAGTTCTAAATATATGATCCTATAATCACCTCTCTTTAGACATTTCAACTAAATGTCATCCCCATATATTGGTCACACAGTTAATTTGTTCCCCCCCTAAAGTCCTTTTATTTGTCTCTCCTTTTAAATTATCTCATCCCTATTGTTATTTTAATTTTGATGAATACCAATAAATATTAGCTTTTCACATATAGTCCACATGTATAATTGATGAAAAATTTAAATCACTTTTTTCTATAGATATGCTGGATAGATAGGCTATAGATAACTTTAATTTCTTCATTTGAAAACTGCCTGTTCATATCCTTTGATTATTTGTCAATTGAGAAATGATTTATATTCTTATAAAGTTGATTCAGTTCTCTAATATTTGAGAAATGAGGCCTTTAGCAGAATTTCTGGCTGTAAAAATTATTTCCTAGCTTTCTGCTTTTCTTCTAATCCTGGTGTTATTAGTTCTATTAGTGCAAAATCTTTTTAATGTAATGTAATCAAAATTATCCATTCTGGACTTCATAATATTCTCTCTCTTTCTTATTTAGTCACAGATCTTTCCCTTCTCCATAGATCTGGCAGGTAAACTATTTCTTGCTCTCCTAATTTGCATATAGTTTCTTCCTTTTTGTCCAAATCATGTACCCATTTTAACTTCATCTTAGTATACATTAGAAGATGTTGGTTTATACATAGTTTCTGCTATAATGTTTTCCAATTTTCCTAGCAGTTTTTGTCAAATAGTTGGAATAAGCTCTAGTATGGCTTTTGTTAGTTCCTGAGTAGGTGGCTAGTTACAGAGGGTAGAAAGGTGAGATGTGGTTGCCCATCCAGCCAGGTGATGGGAGCTTGGATTGTGCTACATATTTCAAAGATCTGGGCCCCCAAATCCTAATTCCAACCAATGGTTGAAGAATAATTTCCACTGGAAGAAAATAACCATTATCTATAAATACCTATTAGAGGCAACTTTCTCTAATCAACCAGTCTCCTGATGCCTACTCTAATTCCTTCAATTTTTTTTTGTCTCTTATTTCTAACACTAACCTTTTTAGTGCAATATTAAATAATAGTGGTGATAAGGGGTTTCCTTTTTTCATGCTAATCTTATTGGGAAAGCTTCTGGTTTATTCCCATTACAAATAGTTTTAGATAGCTACTACTTATTATTTTGAGGAAAACTCCATTTTCCCCTATGCTTTCTAATATTTTTTTAATAGAAATGTGTTCTGTAGCTTATCAAAAGTTTTGTTTTTAGCATCAATTAAGATAGTCATATAATTTTTGATAGTTTTGTTATTGATATGGCCAAATATACTGATAGTTTTTCTAATATTGAATCAGTAATTTGGCTATAAATCTTACCTGATCATACATAGTATATTATTCTCATGGTAAATTGCTGCAATTTCTTTTGCTAATATTTTACTTTTTTTTTTGCATCAGTATGCATTAGGGAAATTTATCTAGAATTTTCTTTATTTTAGATCTTCCTGGTTTAGGTATCAGTATCACATCTGTGTCATAAGAAGAATTCACCTACTTTTCCAAATAGTTTTATGTGGTATTAGAATTAATTGGTTTTTAAATTTTTGCTAGAATTCACTTGTAAATCCTTTTGGCCTTTGAGATTTTTCTTATGGAGTTCAATGATGGCTTGTTCAATTTCTTTCTTTTTCCCAAAATGGGGTTACTTTGGCATTTTATTTCCTCTTTTGTTAATCTGGGCAATTTACATTTTTGTCATCGTCTATTTCACTTAGATTGTCAGATTTACTGGTAAAATGTTAGGGAAATAGCTTTAATTCTTGCTTTCATTTTCTTTTCAGTGGTGGCAAATTAACTCTTTTAATTTTTAATACTGGTAATTTGATTTTCTTTTTTAAAAATCAAATTAACCCAAGGTTTATTCATTTTATTGTTTTTTTTAATAAAACAAGCTTTTAGTTTTATTAGTTTGTTTTCTGAATTTTATTCATCTCTTCTTTGATTGTCAGAATGTCTAATTTGATATTTAATTGGGAATTCTTAATTTGTTCTTTTTCTAGCTTTTTTATTTGCATGTCCAGTTTGTTGATCTTTCTTTTTTCTTTTATTCATACAAATATTTAGAGATATAAAAGTATCCCTACATCCCATAAATTTTGCTATGCTAAATAATTATTGTCATTCTCTTTGTTATAATTATTGATTGTTTCTATGATTTATTGTTTGTCACTCATTCTTAAGGATTAGATTATTTAATTTCCAATTAATTTTTAATCTCCCTTTCTATGGCCTTTTATTACTTGTAATTTTTATTGTATCATGATCTGAAAAGGATGCATTTATTACTTCTGACTTTCTTAATTTGATTGTGAAGTTTTTAATGACCTAATACATGGTTAATTTTTTTGTATAGGTGCCATTTACTGCTGAGAAAAATGTATATTCCTTTTATCCCCATTCAATTTTCTCCAGAGGTCTATCATATGTGTTTTCTAAGATTCTATTCATCTTAATTTTTTTCTTGTTTATTTTGTAATTAGATTTATCTAATTCTGAGAGAAGGTTAAGATCCCCTACTAGTATTGGTTTGTTTTGTTGCCTATTTCTTCTTGTAACTCACTGAGCTTCTCCTCGAAGAATTTGGATGCTGTATTACTTGGTGTATATGTTTAGTATTGGTATTACTTCATTGTCTATAGTACCTTTTAGCAAGATGCAGTTTCCTGCCTTATCTCTTTTAATTAGATCTATTTTTGCTTTTGCTTTGTCTCAGATTAGGATTGCTACCTCTTTTTTTTCTTCAGTTGAATCATAATATATTCTGCTTCAAACTTACATTTTAACTTTACTTGAAATGCATTTTTTTATTGCAAACAACATATTTTAGGATTCTGGTTTCATTTTATGGAAGAGTTCCTCCTGTTCACATCCACAGTAATTCTAGCTTCTTGTATATTCTCTTCATTCTTTCTATTTTTCCTTTTCTTCATAATTTTCTCTGTCCTTTTACTTATTTCCCCTCACCAGTGTTTTCCTCCTGATCATCTCCTCCTTCCTATCAGCACCCTTCCTCCATTTTCTTTCCCCTTTCCTTTTCTACTTCTCTATAAGGTTAGATAAATTTCTATACCCAACCGAATATGTATGTTATTCCATCTTTGAGCCAAATCTGATGATAATAAGGTTCAAACAATGCTCACTCCTTCCTCTCCCTACTGTAATAGGTTTTTTTGTGATACAATTTTTTATTTCACCACTACATTTATTAATATCATCACATTAAAGTCAACTTATTGCCCACATTTTCTATGTATATTCCTCCTAGCTCCTCTAATGAAGATACAATTCTAAAAAATTACAAGTATTGTTTTCCCATGTAGGGATGCAAAGAGTTTAAACTTATTGAATACATGCCTTTTTCCCTTTTCTGTTTTCTTTTTATGCTTCTCTTGAGTCTTGTACTTGAAGATCAAATTTCCTTTTCAGCTGTAGCCTTTTCATTAGGAAGGTTTGAAAGTCCCCCTTTTCAATGAATGTTTATCTTTTCATCTGAAAATGTATGTTCAGTTGGATCATTGATTCTTGGTTATAATCCAAGATCCTTTGCCTTCCAGAATATTATATTCCAAGCCTTCCTAAATTTTAATATAGGAGCTGCTAAATTCTGTGTAATTCTTAAAATATCTCTCTTGGATCTATTTTCATTTCAGTTGTATTTCCAATGAGGAAAAAAAGAATTTCATTTCTTCTATTTTTTCCATTCCCTTGATTTTTTTTTTGATTGATTCTTGATGTCTCATAGTCCTTAGTTTCCAGTTGTCTAATTCTAATTTTTAAGTGATTATTTTCCCTGCTTAGATTTTGTACCTTTTTGACTTTTTACATTTGACTAATTCTATTTTTTAGGAGTTCTTTTCTTCAGTGGATTTTGTTTTCTATTTGCCCAACTGTATTTTTTAAAGAAATTTTTTTTGAGTCAATTTTTGTCCTTTTTCCAAGTTGTTGACTATTTCTTGACTGACTCTCATGTCTTCCCTAAATTTTTCTTCTATTTTTCTTTTATTTTTAAATTCCTTTTGGTGCTCTTCCAAGAAGGCTTTTTGGGCTTGAGACAAATTCACATTCCCCTTTTAGGTTTCACATATAGACATTTTGACACTGTTATCTTCTTCTGAATTTGTGTTTTGATGTCCCCTGTTGTTATAGTAGCTCTCTATGGATAGAGGATTATTTTGTTCCTACCTTCCAACCCTCATTTTTAGCCTTTTTTATTACTTTTAAAATTGAGCTCTGCTCCTGGAACATAGGGAGCACTGTCCCAAGCTTTTTGTGCTGGGGACGAGGTGCCTGATTATTGGTTTATTGTATACCAGGGGAAACAGACCTTTCCTGAAGTTCTCCTAAGTTGTCTTACACTGGAAATTTATTTTACTCCATCTTTTTTTTTTTAGGTTTTCTTACTCCAGAGCCTTGATTTAATGTTATTTCTGAGGGAAAATGGGGAGAATTTAGACAACTTCCTGGCTTTTCTCTGCCATCTTGACTCTGCCTTTCCAAAAGCAACTTTAAAGTAGATTTTGAAGAATAAGCTCAAATCATTCCAGTGCAGATGAATTTTTTTGTCCTAAGGTAAGGTAGGTTGGATTTGCCCCATGGCAAAGACCTTATAGAGCACCAACAGATCCATAAATAAGGGTATACTCTGCTCACTGTGAACCCTTCCTTCATGATGGTAGTCTTCATCTTAGGGTACACTTCCTTATCCTTTACTCATTAAGGAATTTTGTGATGTCTCTCCCCTCTAGTAGACATAATTCAGGCCAGTTAATGTCCTATTTCCTTTACTTGCCCCCTTCTCCTTGCCCCCTCCACTCCATTTACCCAAGGTTCAAAAATTGCTAATAAAAGTTCTACTTTACACACACACACACACACACACACACACACACACACACACACACACATTGTGTAAGCACATTCAGGAATAAACTAACCAAGCAAATTAAACACAAAGAAGATGATAGAAATTCTGAAGTTTATGTTGCCTTTTAGATTAATGGTTGTAGGCAATGGAAAAAAAAAACCTTTACATTTACTCCATTTCAATTATAAATGAAAATAAGATAAGGTTAAAGAGTAGCAGATGAAGTGATAATTTAAACTCAATGATTCATCATCTCTGACCTCAAGCTACTGCTATTTGTTAAATCTTTCTGTTGTTGTTTTAAAACTAATTAGAACACTATGATTGCAGTATTTTGGAGCACACACCTGGCAAATGTGTCAATCAAGTCCTACTGTTGTGTGCCTAATATAAGAGTTAGCCAATTTTGAGTATTAACTAAAATTGTTAGAGGCTATTTCCAAGGGAAGGAAGATATCTGGGCATCTTTTTCATAGCTGTATTCTAGTTGTGAAATAGGGTAAATGGAAATCATAGTCACTGCAATTTTTGCATTGGAAGGAACCTTGGTATCATTTAAGACCATCCTGTACCTGATGCATACATCATGTCCAAGTGGCTAGCTAGTCTGCTTGAAAAACTCCAGAACAAGGGAATCCAATTCATTTTCATACTGCTCTAATACTTGATATTTTCAGTTATATTAGCAAGCTGTCTTTCTGAATTTTTAGACCACTTGCTAAGTTCTATTCTTGGAACTTCATTGTTATTAAAAGTCTAATTTATCCTCTATATGATTCCTACTATAAGAGAAGAATGGGATTGCTTTGAAGTACGTAAGCAGAGAAGAGTACTGCTGGCACCTCTTGTAGCTCTGAAGATATTTTCCTCAAAGTCTTTCAATCCAAAAGAATTTTGGAAGGATAGAATGGTAGAATCATTCATGAGACATTTTTAAAAAGTGCATAGTACAGAATAAAAGGAAGTGCAGAGAGAACAAGTAGGAAAGCTATGGAGCTAATATGCTGGATGTTAATAAAACAAGTTGTACATAATAAAAATTCACAGTTTCAGTTCAAATCCTCTTTTTCTGCTCATTAGCTATGGAATGTATGTAAAAAAGCTAATATTTATTGGTATTAATCAAAATTAGAGTAACAGTAGGGATGAGATAACTAAAAGATGAAAACAAATAAAAGAACTTTAGGGGGAATGAACTAACTGTGTAACAAATATACAGGAATGACATTTAGTTGGAACATCTAAGGAGGACTGATTATAGGATCACAAATCTAGAATTTAGAACCATAAGATTCAAGTATTTAACCTTATTTGGGGCCAATTCTTCTCAGTGGTTGTCTCCTAAAGCTAAATTTCCCCAACCAACAAAATAGCAAAAACTTGAGGGAGGCAACTTTTCTGAAGAACACAAAAATAGGAACTATATCCCTTGTGCTGCTCCTGAAAGGTCTGACCCAGGAGACACACAAAATCTTGATGGATATCTGTTAAATAATATCAGAAACCAAGGAGAATGTGTTGGTTCACCTGGTCTTCTATAAATACTCTGTCTGTGAAACCAGAGTTCTTTCCTAATAGGAGCTCCTCTCAGAAAGGCTGAGGAAGGTGTACAGAAAAGAGTACCAGTAATCAGAAGAGAAATATGATTTCGAGTCTTCCTCATTTTAGGTTCAGAACTCTATGTTTTGTGCCAACTAATTACTTCTACATAAAGATATTCTATGTCAATTGGCACTAGTCTAATAATAATCATCATGATGATGATAGTTGGTATTTATGTAGCACTTACTGGGTGTCAAGTACTGTTAAGATATTTACAATTATGATCTCATTTGATCCTTTGGTTGGGAGGTGACATTATTATCTCCATTTTACAAGTGAGAAAATTGAGACAAACAAATTTAGTGACTAGCCCAGAGTCACACAACCAGTCCATACCTGAGACCAGATTTGAACTCAGGTTTTCCTCACTCCATGCCTGGTACTCTGTCAATTGTGACATCTCATTGCTCCCAAATAATCAGATTTTCATAAAGCTGCTCTAAATATCTCTTTGGATGTAGAGAATATAGATGTCCCAAAAACTTCTGCACTTATTCCTGTTCTCTTTCATCTAATTCAACCAACTTTCATGAAGCACCTATTGTGTTTGACACATTGTACTTGGAAATGGGGGAAGTAAACAATAAATAAAATACAGTCTCTGACCTTAAGGAGACCATCATCTCCAACCATTTGCTGGAAACTCTGCTGAGATATGCTATCAAAACTTCAAGATTAACATTTACCAATCCAGATTCTTTTTTTTTTCCATTCTATCCCTATTCTCTCCCTAATTTCCCCATTTAATATTAATGGTCCTATCATCAGCCACCTAGATTCAAAGACTCAGAGTGGATTGAACTTTGACTTTGTCTTACTAACAGAATCAATTACCAGCTCATATAAGTCTGCCACTTTAATATTTTTAGTATCTCTCACAATTAATCCTCCCTTTTTATTTCCATTGATACTATTCTAGTTCAGGCCCTCATTACCTGGTGCTTTGATTATTCAATTAATTCTTAAGTCACATTAATTCACCTCCATTCTGTTTCTTCTCCATTTGCCATTTAGAGCAATTCCATAGCAATCGCCTTTCGTTATACCTCTGATTATGCACAAAAGTGTTCAATGGCTTCGTGTTACCTACCTGATAAAATACAAGCTCTGAACCTAACATTTAGATTTCTTCACTATCTTTTCAATGTACCTTTCTAGCTTTCTATTCCCTTGAATTTCCTCTTTACTCTGACTTCATTCTCTATTCTTTATTCATCATTCCCCAAACTTGACCCACTATCTCTTTCTTCTATGCCCTTTTCTCATGTTCATGTTACCATTTCTTTCTGAAATAAATTCTTTAAACATTTGCTTTTTAAAATCTTTCCCTTAAACTCCATATACTCATAAACCAGAAAGGTAATGAAATCTTCTCTGATGCTCTTCAGGACTCCCAAGACTTTGGTTGGAACTTTTTTATGTGTTCATCAGATTCTAATTCATGTTTTAGTTATTTGTCCTTGAGGACAGAGACCACTCTCTCTAAAGGTGCCTTATTCACAGAAAGTGCTTAATAAATTTTATTGAATTGTTGAAGACCAAGTACACTATTTCTATCAAAAATATCTGTTTGCTACAATGCTCTACATATATTGAACACTCAATCAATGTTGACTGTTCTGAGAGAAGAAACTCAAATATATTAACTCATGAACACAATAGTGATTTAAAAATATTCATGCCTTTTTATAAGTAGCTCAATCATTTCCTGATATACACTTCTCTCCTCTATTAAATGCTCCTTCATAACAAAGAAAAACAGTTAAACATAACCCACAAAATAACAGCAACTATGTCTGAGTACATACATAAAATTCTATTCCTATAATCCCTCACTTCTCTATGGAGAGGAGAGAAATTGTTCATTAATTATTTTCTGAGACCAAGATTAGTTACTGCAATTAATCTGAGTTTGGCTGCCTTTTAGAGTTTCCTTTCATATTATTATAGTTGTGTTGAATACCGTTCTCCAGTTTCGTTTACTCTGCCCTTCAGCAGTTTTTACAAGTCCTCCCATATGTTTCTACATTCCTCATATTCATTGTTTCTTACAGTGAAATTAAATTCCGTTATATACATGTACTACAATTTCTTCAGTCATTTCTCGATTGATGGGCCGCCACTTTATTTCTAACTTTTTTTGCTACTATAAAAAGTGCCATCATGAATATTTTAGCTGTATTGGGAAACTTTCTTTCATAAAGATTATTTGAAAAAAAGAAACAATTTTTCACCTATCCCATCAAAAAGTACAGCAATGGAAAATAATATGTGTAATGATCTATATTTATTTTTGTTGGGTGGTTTCTATATCAGAATTCCATTTACAAATTCCATGGCACTTTGTTAGTTCCAGTACAAAATATTGACTAAATGCCATATGACTGTTAGGAAGCTGCTATCTACAATTATTGATGATACACAACAGTTGGACATACTTAGGCAACCAGATAATTTTTTGTCAAATGTAAAAGTTCTACTGGCAACAATTGAAGGACTTAGTCAATGGGAAATAAATAGAAAGACTCTGAAAATCTAGTGTATTAAATTCCATTGAAGGCAATTTCTTGGGTAAGTGCACACCAAACAATGTAAGTTCATTCATGATTAAAAGACTAGGTAGTTATAATTCACATCCTTTGTTATGGTGGCTTTTGTTTAGTTGTTTCTGACTTTTTGTGACCACTTTTGGGCTTTCCTTGGTAAAGATATTGGAGTGGTTTGCTATTTCCTTTTTTAGCAGATGAGGAAACTTAGGTACACAGGGCCAAATGACTTGCTCAGCATCACATAGCTAATGTGTCTGAGGCCATATTTGATTTCAGGAAGATGTCTTCCTGATTTCTGACCCTGCACTCTATCCACTGTGCCATCTAGCTGTCTTACATCCTTTTTATTCTTTTTCCTGTTCTGTGACTATTTGGGGAAAATGATTAATTTATATTATGAAAAAAATACTCCCTTTCTAACACAGAGCAGATTCTCTTATTATAGAGGGAAGCAAAACTCTAGAAACAGGTAGAAATCATGAGTTTTTTCAAATTATATATGATCTCTACATATTCTTTTTTTAAAAATCAAACCAGAATGTCGCATGATTGTTAATTTTTCCTGATAGATGACTATTAAACTATTGAAAATATTGCAAAGTTAAGTGTTCTGCACATTTACTAGTGATTTCATATCAACTTTGCATCTTGTAGAAATTGTTTCATGAATTTATTTTACAAACAAATCAGATGATGTTATTTACTTTTATAGTACCATTCCCAAAAACCAGTTTGAATCTCAATGCTAGAAGGAAAATGATTTTTAGTTTGAGTTGAATTTGGGGTTCATATTGACTTTGGGCAATATGTGAATCTGTAAGCTGTCCCAGACCAATTCTCAATCTCTCAGCTTTGATACTCACACTGGGCTCTGAGAGAGGCACATGGGACTGGTAATTTAGGTCCCTAGAGGTTGGCTACCTATTGATTTCAAGGTTTTAGGGGTAATCATGAAGAGTTGGGTTTTTAATAGTATTGGTTATAAGCCCTTACCAGTATACATTGCAATATCATTTAACTGTAAATCCAATATCAATTAAGTGATTAATAGCAAACTACTTAGAGGGGTATTTCCTGAAAAGTTACATCAAGGACCAAAATACAATAACATTTTCCTCTTTGTTCATGATCTGCTAGAAAGTCTCAGACAGTCTGCTACAAGTACATACAGAGTCCAAGGGTAAATGGCATCACGTTTAAAAAGTATGTATGACAAAAGTATAAATCAGATCTTAATTGACTGAATCATAGTTCTTTTCTCTTTTCTTGGAGTTCTATTGATTTTCCATTGAAGTACAGATTTTTTTTTGTCTTTAAGAGTCAGTGCCATTTTGTTGAGTGCTGAGGCTGCCTTTTCTTAGTATGTCTTATTTGTTCTCAACTCCTAATATAGATTCTATTGCTGTTGCAAGTGGACAAGGAAAACCAAAACTTCCAATTTTTCAACATTCATAAAGTCTTCTACTAGTCAAGAGTTGGAGGAGGAGAGAGAAATTCTCTTTTCTACTAATCCAAGTGATTGTTCTCAGAGGCTTTGCTGAAGCTTCTCTTGGCTTGGTTTTATCCAGGCCTCACAAAGAATGATTAATTCTCTTCAATCAATTCCAACACACATGACATATATTTCATCCAAAGACTGAAAACATTTTACTCCTTATAAATTAGTTAAGACCTTATTGAACTTAGTTTATTTCTTTGAGGAAAAATCACACTTATTTTATGCCTTTGGTTGATTGATTTTGTAACTCAATCTAAAAAGTATCCACATCTAATAATAAATATCTTAATATTACACTAATTGTGGGTGGAGAAGAATGATTGATTTAATCAAGAAACCTGGTAATTGGGGCAGACCTTTAATTTTCAACTGAGAGGCCCGGCAATTGCAGTGGACCTCCAATTTTGTAGTATGTTGAAAAAAAGATATCCTAATTTTCTATCCCTGCCTCAGTGCATTTGTAGAAATTATTTTCTTGCTTGATACGTACCACCTCCATAGCTCTGCCTTTTAGAATATTCTTTCAACTTAGCTCAGGTGCTAAACATTCTGTGAAATCCATCCTTTTGCTCAACATTTTCCTGGGATACTTTATCTGGGTCCCTCCTTTATTCCCATAATCCCCTGCTTTGAATTGTAGTTCTCTGTGTTCACACTGTATTTCCTCATATATTATTTAAGCTCCCTGAGATCAGAAACTGTGTTTTTGCTATGTACTTTAGTAAGTGCTTAATTAATGTTTGTTGATGTGAATTTATTGAAGAATTGCCCTCTAGTGTGTTAAAAATCTCAGAGGATAGTTCTGTTTGGAAGTCTTTGAAAAGGTAACACTTACTGATTTCACCTTTATAAAGGGGATAGAATAGAGCCTTTGAGAAAGGCAGTAGAAAAAACTCATCCTCCATTCATGTGTAATATAGGAGTTTTCTCTGTTATAAAAAGAAGTCTGTCCAAGGTGACTGTTGGGTAAAGTTGCCATTCAATGGAAAAATCCAGTGATAGAATGTAGAAACCTAAATCCAAAGCCATTGCTTTATGTGTTCCTTAGCTAAGACTACGTATTTTTTGGATGATAATAATAGCTTGTGCCAACAATTATTCATATAACTGTACACAATGATTTCCCAGGTGTACCACATATTTCTACTCCATGCATTTTAAAGACTGCTTTTTGTAAAACAGTGTCAGTGTCTATACTGGGTCCCTTCTGGGTTGAATGTAGATGATTTTATTTAGATTATGTTGCTTTATCTGTGCATACTAAGAAAAACCTACCAAATCATGTTTGCATGACCAGAAGTCTTCCATCTCCATTTGTTTGCCCTAGGGATTCTTTGGTTCCATTTCATTGGAAGGAAAAAGAAAAATATCCATTCAAACTTAACATCATTTATCAAATTCTGTGTACAATTTACACTTTATTTCATTTTATGGTGGTTGTGACTTTCAGAACTCCTTGTCAAGTTCAAGATTATTTGAGTAGGTAGAGTGCTTTCTATATAAAAATTAAAATCAATATTATAAATTGTCATAATTGAGATTCACTTTTCTAACCAGGTTAAAGCTATATTGATCCATAGGTAGTAGTTTCCTTTAATCATAAACAGGCAAGCTACCTGGGAGGAAATGAGGACCCTCATAAATAGAAGCCTAGCAAACCTGAACCAATAAAGTGGGGGCAGGAGATGTCAGGGAAGGCACTATAGAGGAAGTAATCCCTCAAATTGATGGGATCTTGAGTAGAGAAGAAAAGGTCTGGAATAGCCACTATGGGTAATGTTACGCGAAATAAATAAGAGATGAATAAATGTGCAAAGCTTTGAGAGTGCCACTTAAGTTTGAGAGTAGAAATACATAGACATCATAATTTTGTGACCTCCTCTATCAGTATTCTACTGTTTGAGAGTAGACATGAAGAAAGTCAAATGATGGAAGTTAGAAGTATGAAAAAAGCATAATACAAGGGAGATAAGGATTTTAAGAGGAAAGGAAAGTGAATTATTGAAATTAATAAGTCAATAAGAAATTCAGCGGAGATGTGGGAAGCAGGTGGACTGCATTGTCAGCAGTTGTCCCCATGGTGAGATGACATTTAGATTGGGGCATAGAGAGAAAAGAAAATATGTTTATTGTCATTAAGATTGGTCACAGCACATTTATTTTTGTATGGTTATTATTACTAATGAAGCTGATCTAAAGAAATCTTTTGAGCAAAGAAAGGATGTGGTGACATTTATGTAGTTGTCCGTGGGAACTTTCCTTTATATAAGCATTTCTCTGTATGTTCTGAATCATGGTAGAGCTATTATGGTTTAAGTGTATTCCACTTCTGTTATCCTTCTTTAAGAATCTTTATGTTATATTTGGGTTGGTATCTTCCCTAGAATTAATAATAAAACTAGCTTGCATTTATAAAGAACTTTAAGATTTGCAAAGAACTCTACATGTGATACTCATAATTATCTCTTGTGCTAGGTACTATTACATATGAGGGAACTGAGTTTGAAAAAGGTTAAAGAGTAAACTGGTGCAGGATACAGAATAAATCCACATAAATCATCAGCATTTTTATACATCACCAACAAAATGCAACAGCAAGAGATACAAAGAGAAATTCCATTCAAAATAACTATCGATAGTATAAAATATTTGGGAATACATCTGCCAAGGGAAAGTCAGGATCTATATGAGCAAAACTACAAAACACTCTCCACACAAATAAAGTCAGATCTAAACAATTGGAAAAATATCAAGTGCTCTTGGATAGGTCGAGCAAATATAATAAAGATGGCAATACTACCTAAACTAATCTATTTATTTAGTGCTATACCAATCAAACTCCCAAGAAATTATTTAACTGACCTAGAAAAAATAACAACAAAATTCATCTGGAAAAGCAAAAGGTCAAGAATTTCAAGGGAATTAATGAAAAAAAATGCAAATGAGGGTGGCCTAGCTGTACCAGATCTAAAACTATATTATAAAGCAGTGGTCACCAAAACCATTTGGTACTGGCTAAGAAATAGAGTAGTGGATCAGTGAAATAGGTTAGGTTCACAGGACAAAATACTCAATGACAATAGTAATCTAGTGTTTGATAAACCCAAAGACCCCAGTTTTTGGGATAAAAACTCACTATTTGACAAAAACTGCTGGGATAATTGGAAACTAGTATGGAAGAAATTAGGCATTGACCCACACCTAACACCATATACCAAGATAAGGTCAAAATGGATTCATGATCTAGGCATAAAGAATGATATTATTAACAAATTAGAACAATGTAGGATGGTTTACCTCTCAGACCTGTGGAGGGGGAAGGAATTTGTGACCAAAGAAGAACTAGAGATCATCATTAATCACAAAATAGATAAGTTTGACTATATCAAGTTAAAAAAGTTTTTGTACAAACAAAATGATTGCATACAAGATTAGAAGGGTAGCGGTAAACTGGGAAAATATTTTTACATTCAAAGGTTCTGATAAAGGCCTCATTTCTAAAATATATAGAGAATTGACTCAAATATATAAGAATTCAAGCCATTCTCCAATTGATAAATGGTCAAAAGATATGAACAGACAATTTTCAGACGAAGAAATTGGAACTATTTCTAGTCGCATGAAAAGGTGCTCCCAATCACTATTGATCAGAGAAATGCAAATTAAGACAACTCTGAGATACCACTATACACCTGTCAGATTGGTTAAAATGACAGGAAATGATAATGATAACTGTTGGAGGGGATGTGGGAAAACTGGGACACTGATACATTGTTGGTGGAGCTGTGAACAGATCCAACCCTTCTGGAGAGCAATTTGGAACTATGCTCAAAAAGTTATCAAACTGTGCATACCATTTGACCCAGCAGTGTTTCTACTGGGCCTATATCCCAAAGAGATTTTAAAGGAGGGAAAGGGACCCACATGTGCAAAAATGTTTGTGGCAGCCCTTTTTTGTAGTGGCAAGAAACTGGAAATTGAAAGGATGCCCATCAATTGGAGAATGGCTGAATAAATTATGGTATATGAATGTTATGGAATATTATTGTTCTGTAAGAAACAACCAGCAGGATGATTTTAGAGAGGCCTGGAGAGACTTGCATGAACTGATGCTGAGTGAAATCAGCAGAACTAGGAGAACATTATACACAGCAACAAGACTATACGATGATCAATTCTGATGGACATGGTTCTCTTCAACAATGATGTGATTCAAACCAGTTCCTATTGTTCAGTGATGAAGATAGTCATATACATCCAGAGAGAGGCCTGTGGGAACTGAGAGTGAACCACAACACAGCATTTTAACGCTTTCTGTGAATATTTCCATACATTTTGTTTTCCTTCTTAGGTTGTTTTTTTCTTCTCTTTCTAGATCTGATGTTTCTTGTGCAGTAAGATAACTGTGTAGATATGTATACATATATTGGATTTGTCATATAATTTATCATATGTAGCATGTATTAGATTACCTGTCATCTAGGGGTGGGGGTGGGGGGAAGGAGGGGAAAAGCTTGAGAAAAAAAAGTTTTTTGCAAAGGTCAATGTAGAAAAATCACTCATATGTTTTGTAAATAAAAAGCTTTTAATTTAAAAAAAAGAGTAAACTGGAGCAGTTTGTTTAGGTTTGAAAGCCAATCATTAAATTTTCATTGTAAGCATATACTCTTCAGAAATGAACGAATCCTACAAATTAGGGTTTGATTTATTGTTTTGTGAGTTGTCTAGATTTGAGAGAGTAATGGAGAAAATGTGAATAATGCATATTAAACTTAAAAATGTGTTGTGTATACATTTTACCTTTTTTTTTTTTTTAAAGAAAGTCAGTTGTTAAATATTTACCAGTGTACTCCTAGTTAAGCATCACACAATTAGTGTCTAAAGCAGAATTTGAACTTAGGTTTGCATTACAAGTCCAAGTGTTACTGGTGAAGTTCTCAGAAAAGTGATTTTGTAATTAGAAGACTATTCATATTCAACCCTTGTTATATTTGTAGTATATCAATCATTTTGAGATTCTACTGATCTCACCTTAAATGTGTGTGAGAGAGCTACATGAAATCATACAAGAAAATTTCTTAGAAGTATTAGAATTAGAGGGGAAAGAACAATTACACTAGAACTATGTTAATTCATTATTATACTATTGATTCATTTTTGATCTTGAAGTCCATGCCCCTAAGATATTTATCTTTATCCCTGCCTTACAACCCCAAGACACTCTTTAAGTTTTAAAGAAGTTATATAGATTATTAAAGTATGTGTCATAATATATATATGTATATATATATATGCCAATTTTCAAATATATGGGTTGTTGTAGTCAGAGAAAATGAACAATACTATAGGTTGATAGACATGTAATATGATTTTTCTAGGATTTTTTAAATGCTATTTTGAATCTGTTATCTTATTATTTATATATTTTTACTTGAGGGTTTTGGGGGCGATTGTGAATAATACTGCTAAGAATATGCGTGTATAATATTATTTTTCTATAGATTATTTGCTTAAAGCATGGTTCCAAATAATAGAACTCATAAAAAAGCATAATTGCCTTTTTATATTTTGTTACTTGATAGCATGTTAGCTTCAAAGAAAACTTGGGAGATAAAAATTCTGCTAAAGATCGTCTTTGTTCTAGGGAAATTATATTTATTTTTACAGGCTAGGTTATCATTGGGTAGAAGCCATTTTATTACTTTTTTGATTGTCATATTATGGAATTTTATTTCATCTCATATTGATTATAAATCTTGGGAAATTCATCATGATTTCCCTTAGGAAGTGAACTATTTCTTACTTTGCAAGTATTCACTTAAAAATTTTGCTTTGAATTGGAAACTGGGGCTTGGTAACTACATTTCTAGAGTAATTAAATCTTATGTTCACTCCTACTAATGGATTATAGATTCTATCAGTTTATACAGTTCTCTTAATTTCAATGCTGCCAAAAAAATTTTCTTGTTTGATTTACTGAAACAGATTGTTATGTTATTATTATTATTATTTAATAAAAGGACAATGATTCTTGCTTGTTATTCTGCTGAATGCTATCTTCTGGTATTGGTTTGTAGGGATCACATATAGCTTTGTAATTTTGCTGCCTTTTGGCTTTTCTTCAGTATTTCACTCGTTATTTTTTCCATTCATTCTTTTATTAAGATTTTCACTTGCCTTGGGGCTTGTCATCATTTCTTCATTCAGCTTTTGGTGATTCTTGCTAGAGATATTGCAGGCAAAGTGGTAGAACTAGGATTGCAACTCGGCTCCTTTCATGCAAAATCCAGCATACTTCCCCTGTGTATTATATTGCCTCTTGCGAATGTACCTAAGTCTTTGGTTTTTTATTTGACTCATTTCTTACTATTCTGAGGAGAAAAAAGAGAATTGAGATTGGATATGATCTTTCATTTTGTCATCTTGCTTTAAGACTTTATAATGTTATTTTTAGTCCTTCCAATTTAATGATTTTAAAATGGTATCTCAGTGGGCTTTTAATTTGAATTTTCATGAAGACTTTCATGGTCTGATGCAAAATGAAATGAGCAGAAACAGGGGAACATTGTACGCATTAACAGCTATAGTGTATGATGATCAACTATGAATAATAGCTATTCTCAGCAATACAAAGATCTAAGACAATTCAAAAAGACATGATGAAAAATACCATCTACTTCCAGAAGAACTGATGGAATCTGAATGCAGGTCAAAGTATGTTTTTCCCTGCTCCTCAAATTAGATGTAAAGGTAGTTTTCAATATTCATTTTTGTAAGATTTTTAGTTTCATTTTTTCCCCTCCATTCCTTTCCTTTCCCCTTTCCAAGACAGCAAGCAATCTGAAATAGATATGTACAAACATGTTAAAGATATTTCTATATTACTCATGTTGTGAAAGAAGAATCAGAATAAAAGAAAAACCTGAGAAAGAAAAAACAAAAAAACCCCAGATTTTTTTTTAAAAAAAGTGAAAATAATATGCTTCAATTTACATTCACTCTCCCTGGTTCTTTCTCTGGATATGGATGCATTTTCCATCACTACTTTTTGAATTGTTTTGAATCACTTTATTGCTAAGAAGGTCTAATTTTAGCATTTTTGATTATGACACATTGTTACTATGTGCAATATTCTCTTGATTTTGCTCACTTCACTCAGCATTAGTTCATGTAAATCTTTTAAAGTTTTTCTGAAATCTGCCTGCTCATCATTTCTTGTGGAACATTATTATTCCATTGCATTCACATACCCTAACTTGATCAGTCATTCCTCAATTGATGGGCATCCTCTTTTATTTCCAATTCTTTGCCAACACAGAAATATTTTTTTTAAAAATTTTTATCAATATTTTTGTACATGTGGGTCCTTTCCCCAACCTGTATCAAAATGCTTGCCATTTCAGGAAGGGGGGAGGGAATTTAGAACTCAAAATTAAAAAAAAATTGTTAAAAGTTGTATTTTTTCATGTAATTTATTTTAAAAAATAAAATATTTAAGAAGACTGGAAAATTTGAATTTTCTAATTTTTAAACTTTTTTTTTTTTGGCTGAGGCAATTAGGGTTAAGTGACTTGCCCAGGGTCACACAGCCAGGAAGTATTAGGTGTCTGAGGCCAAATTTGAACTCAGGTTCTCCTGACTGGTGTGCTATCTACTGCGCCACCTAATTTTTAAACTTTTTTTTTAAGGGGATATAATTTATTTTTTGAACTTATGATGAGAACTTTAAAATTATTCCTTTTATATTTCATCTTATCAGATTTGGCCTATCTGGTTTGTTAAGATCTTTGGCATTTTGGTCATCACTTAGAATATTATCAATCAGTCCTGATTGGTGTTATCTACAAATTCAAAAGGCATTTCATATTTGTCTTTTTTTGTGTAATTGTTTAAAAATTTTGAATAGCACATTCTAGGCTTGTGGCACTCCACTAGAGACTTTCCTCTAAGTTTCTATTGAAGCAATAATGACAGTACATTGGCTATGATCGTTCAACTAGTTCCACATAAACATAACTGCATTATTGCTTGACCTACACATCTTAATCTTATTTATTAACAGTACATAAGACACTTTATGAAATGCATTGTTGGCTCTTATGAAACTGTAACTATTGAATTATTGAATGTCTTGTAACTTTAGGTCCCATTTTGGTCTCCTAGGTATGCTGTCCCCAAAACAGAATTTAAAAAGGTTCAATATATTGGACTACTTACCATCTAGAGTAGGGGGTGGGGAAAGGGGGGGAATTGGAACACAAGATTTTGCAAGGGTTAATGTTGAAAAATTATCCATGCATATGTTTTGAAAATAAAAAGCTTTTTAAAAATCCACCATAAAAGGAGGTTCAAATAATACTTTAATCATATAAATGATATGAGACAAAATTTCTTTACCTGTTTATCATCAGTATCTCCATTTTTGTGGTCTAGATACTGTTTATAAATTTATGTAGTACTGGCAGGGATGGGGTAGTGATGAGAGCAGCACCTAAACATAGATATCAACCCTCTTGGCTCAAGGCTCAGTGCAAAGCTGGGATTCTTCATTTGCTCAGAAAGTAAGCAACTTACTTATTTACTCTTTTTCTTTCATACTACATGCTGAATCTCCTCCTTCACTGATTCACATCCTATCAGCTTCCTTTAACCTCCTTCTTCACCCTAACAGACACATTAAACCCCCCTCATATTGAACTATTGTGTGACTGATAGTTCACTGGAACAATTGTTCTTTTTCTCTCTGCAGTGACTCCTTCACTCTGCCTGTAAATACTAATGCACCTGCCACTGACCATTCTTTACCATATCCAGACCATTTTCTAATAGTCATTTTGTGATAAGAGCCAGTTTTGAGGTTACGTCTTGTTGCTATTAGCTAGGCAAAGGAATAACAAACCAAGTGCAAATTTGAATGCATAGCTGTTTTTTTAAGGCATACTCACTACGTGAAAATGGCATTTAGTTGATTGATGAGCTTAGTAACTATATTAAAAAAGATGAAGTCAATATGGAATAGAAGGTGCTTGAACCCTTTCTGACTATTAGTGAATACTTTTCCCTTTTCCAAATGCTCACAAATCATTCTATTAATGATATATTTTAGAATTCGGTTCTACTGTGAAAGGTAGAGTATTTACCTGTCCCTAATTTTGTGCCTTCCCTATCAACCACTTAATCAAAAAACATTTGAGTGCCTAGTAAATGTCAGGCATTAGGACTAGACACAAAGAATACAAAGACAAAAATGAAACAGTCAATGTGCTTGAGAAACCTATATTCTATCAAAGGAGACAAATAATACATGTATGTAAGTTATGAATTCATCCATATAAGTTATGTATTTGTCTAATTGAGGTAAATGGGGGGGTTGGTAAATATTTCAGGAATCTTGGCTATGCTTCAAGAAAGTCTTTGATTCCTTACTGGAAAGTATCTGGAGAAAAGAGCAATGAGGCTGACCACTCTACTTTTTTAGGCAGGGTTGGGGGCAAGTTACTTGACTAGAATGTATGAACTCTAACACTAGTATTGAGATACCTCAGTTTGATCAAGAAAGTCTCCCTCTTTCACCCCAAGGAGAAATTCCCTGAAGTCTCTAGTGGACAGCAGCTAAAAATAAGGCATATATTGAGGTACCAGTGTCTTTAAAATAGCTCCAATGTCTCTTTCCTCCTCTTTTCTTTTTTCCCTCTCTCCCTTCCTCTTTTTTTTCTTTCTTTCACTCTCTCTCTCTCTGTGTCTGTTTCTCTCTCACACATTTCCTCCCATCCCACCTGCAACATGTCTGGAATGATTTGATCATTGCAGTGACAGTCAGGATGTGGACCAGGGATAAAACAAGCTACCTACCTCTGACAGTGAGGTTATGAATGCAAGGTGAAGAATGAGACATATTTTCAAACACAGGTAGTGTGTGCTTGAGTATTCATACATATCTGATTCAAGGATTTTAATTTTCTTTCAAATTATGCAGAAGAAAAGAGATTTGGGTTAGCAATAGGATTATCAAAATTATAGAAAAGTGTGAAAGTGGGTTATTGAAACATTTTAAAAATGCACTGAAGAGAACAGAAGGTCAGTAAGTAGTAAACACAAACATGCAAGACAGCTTTGAGAATAACATGTTGAATTTGTTGTATGCTTGGAAGGACAAGCAATGTGCCTGTGGTGCAGATTTTCAGTAGACTGTGCAGTGCTTAGTTGTTATTCTGATTTGTATATGGAAATACTCATTTGGCATTAAGTTCTGAAGTAAGTAAAATAATAAAGCATTATTTTTAAAGGAACAGAAACTGAGAGACTGGTAGATTACCTCCTTTTTATGAGCACTCCAGTGTGGCTCAGGAACTTCTAAGTTATCATTTCATTTAGATCTATAGCCAATTAGAAGACTCTTGTCATCACACAGTATCAGTTTCTCAATCGCATGTGGTAGGAGATAGGCTTCCAAGGTTCAAATGTTGGATTAGAAACAGATGGGAACAGAGGCTATGTATAATTCACTAGCAAAGGTAAATTCAAATATATTCCCTCTGTAACACTGTCTCCATAATTTAGATTATAATTTTCCTGAAGCCAGAAAAAATCTTCCTTTTCTTCCAAGACTACTAACCAAAGGAACTTCTTTGTTCCTTTGAATGTTGAATGTTGACTGACAGATTTTCTCTTCAAATATTTAGGGGTAATTTTATACTATTGTGAGTGATATAATATCCTAGCAGAGTAAATCATAAGAAGGAAAAACTACATGAAGAGGTGCTTTGCTTCCCTTGCTGTTGCTGTGCATTAATTTCTTTAAACATTTACAATTCTAACCTCATTTAGTTACCTCATTTGTAACTGGTAAGGACCTTCAAGCTCTTTACATAGCACCACTCTACCTTACTTGTTTCTTTGCCCATCTCTTCCTAAGTGGCATGTGGTATGCTGGTAAGCATATAACAATTGGCTCTTCAATAAAATAATACATATTAAAAATTTATTAAAGCTTTTTATTTACAAAACATATGCGTGGTTAATTTTTCAATATTGACCCTTGCAAAAAAAAAAATCCCTCCTTCTCCCACTCCCTCCCCTATATGGCAGGTAGTTCAATACATGTTAAATATGTTAAAATATATACCTTGTGTTCCAATTTCCCCCCTTTTCCCACCACTTTTCCTAGATAGCAAGTAGTCCAATATGTGTTACAAATGGTATAAATATATGTTAAATCCAATATATGCATACATATTTATACAATTATCTTGCTGCACAAGAAAAATAAAATCAAACTAGGAAAAAATGAGAAAGAAAATAAAATGCAAGCAAACAAAAACAAAAAGAGTGAAAATGCTATGTTGTGAACCACACTCAGTTTCCACAGTCCTCTCTCTGGTTATAGAAGACTTTCTTCATTACAAGATCATTGGAACTAGCCTGAATCATCTCATTGTTGAAGAAAGCTATGTTTATTAGAATCCATCAATGTATAATCTTGTTGTTGTATACAATGATCTCCTGGTTCTGCTCATTTCACTTAGCATCAGTTCATGTAAGTCTCTCCAGGCCTCTCTGAAATCATCTTATACACCTACTCTTTAACTCAAAAAAACAAAACAAAACAAAACAAAACTTTTTAAGTAGACTGTGTACAGTTTAAAAAATATGGAGTCATCATATACACTGGATTTTATTTTGGAAAATTCAGTAACATCAACACAAGTTAAAAGATCCAAATTTATTTTTTGTACATAAATACATATATAGATATATACATAAGCACAGTTACACACACATATACCCCCCACATATACATTCACACCCATTTGCAGACCTGCACACATATGCATATATCCATAAGTAAACTTGCATCTAAAACAATATAGTATGAGTGACATATAATGTAGATTTTTCTCTTGATTGAATCTTTAAGTTTGATTTTGTCTAAGATCAATGATTACTAGTCATACTTTTTTCCTAATAAATTCTGCTCTTGATCCTTGTTGTAGTGTTGTATATATCTTATTCTTTCCTATCCCTGATAACTCTTCTGCTTTAATTCTGCTCCTTAACTTGCCTTGCTATTACTTAACCTCCCTCCACTCATGGATCCCTCCCTTGTATTCTTCCTCTGCCTTTACTTCCCCCTCTACCTATCCCTCCCCCCTTATTTCTTTAAAGATTTTGGAGGGGGTAGAACATACGATATTTATTATTGTGTGTTTAACCCATTCAGTGTGTGAGTAGGTTTTCCTGAACTACAAGCCCTCCTCCTCCCTCTGTCTATTCTTCCTTTATACTTCGTTTGTATAACATAATTACTATTTTTACCTTTTCCTAAATAGTTTTGCTTTTTAGAGTTAGATCATACTAAACTCTGGCCCAATCTTTCTTTTGAACTACTCAATTGCTGGTGTCAATCTTAAGCATATAGTCTACATTTTAATGTAAAAAACATAAACAATTTGTATATATTAAGTTTTTTGAAATTGATTTTTGATATTGGTTCTATATATGAAATTTTCTTTTGAGTTTGGATTTGGTTGAAATTCCTGAAAATCTGTAGTTTTGGTGAATGTCCATTTAAAAAAGAAATCAATATTATAGATAATTTTGCTGGATATGATATTTTTAGCTGTAGGCCTAGTTCTTCTGATTGCCAGTATGTATGATTCCAGGATCTGTGGTCTTTTACTGTGGTTGCTGATAAGTCCTGTACAATTCTAATTGTAGTGCTAGCATATTTGAATATTTTTTTCTTGTTTCTTACAAAATTTTCTCTTTGATCTGGGGGTTTCAAAATTTGGCAATAATATTCCTATGTGTCACAAAATATTTCTTTTGAGGTGATGATCAGTTTTTCCCCCTATTTCTACTTTCCCTTCATGTTCTATCACTCCAGGACAATTTTCTTGGATTCTTTCTTGCATTATTGGGTTGAGGGTTTTTTTTTTTAATCACAGTTTTCTGGTAGTCCAATTATTCTTACATTTTCTCTTCTTAATCTATTCTCCAGAACTGTTGTTTTTGTTATAAAATGTTTCATATTTTGTTATTTTTTTCATTCTTCATATTCTCCATTTTATTATTTCTTAGTCTTCTCTAGTTTCACTGGTCTTCTCTTCTCCAATTCTAATTTTCAAAGAGTTATTTTTGTCTTTAAGACTGTATCTCCTTTTATAGTAGGTTTGCTTTTAAAAAAAGGTAACTTTTTTCTTGGATGGTTTTATTTTATTTTTTAAGTTTTTCCTCACTGCCTTTCATTTGATTTTTAAATTCCTTTTTGAGTTCTTCTATAAATTCTTTCTGGACATGGAGCCATTTAACATTAGTTTTTGGAGTAGAAGAAGTTTTTTTTTTTTTTTTTTAATGTCATCCTCTGAAAATGAACCCTAGTCTTCCCTATTCCTATAGTAAGTGTCTATGGTTGGGTTATTTCTTCTTTGCTGGTTCTTCTTCTTCTTCTTTTTTTTAAATGAGAACTATTAGTGTAAATACCTTAATGGTGAAATGGGAGGGATGGTGTCTCTAGCTTCACTTCACTTCACTCTCTCCTCTGACTTGGAAACCCAAACCAAGAACTCTCCGCTCCTGCAAGTACCCACAGCCTGCAGTATCCCTTCCCCACTGCTTCTGTACTTACCACGTGTGCTGGTTCCTTTTCACTTAAGGCTGTGACTGCAGCACAGCTGGGCCTGGCCCAGGTCCATTCAGTCTTTCTGGACTCAGACCTGGGAGGTGAAAGTTTCTGTGGTTCTGCTTGAGGCTCCAGCCCCAGGGTGTTTCTGTGGAGTTATCCTGAGGTATTTGCAGTTCAGACTGGTTAATCCCCAGCCTGGGATTTTTCTTTAAATCTTCTCAGATTTCTCAATGGACCCCTCTTCTGCCCCAAGTCTTCTTGATTTTTCACCAATGTTTGCCCTGGGATGCAAATTTGTTCTGTTTGTGGGAGTAATCTGAAAAGCTTGAAATTTAGTGATCTACTCTGCCATCTTCCCAGAATCCCCCATGATCCTTCTTTATTTAGAATGAAAGTGTTATCTTTCCTTGCAGTAAAATGTGAGTTGCTAGAAATCACTGGCTACAGTGCAGGCGGTGCTTTGATGTTCTTCTTTGAACAACAAAAACTGGCAATCCCAAGAATATTGGAAACATTTCAGGTCTTTTAGTCTCTTTGCCTAATTGTATTACTGTGCCTCACTGATGAGATAGGCTACACAACAGAAAAATCGTGTTACATGGTAGGATAATAGCAATAACCCAATATATTATTTTAAAATTTGCCAGTTTGTCTATACATTATCTCATTTAAGCATCAAAACAATAGTGTACAGGAAGAGATGCAAGAAAATTATCTCCATTATATAGATAAGAAAACAGAGGCTTATAGAGATTTAATAATTGGTTCATAGTCACTCAGTGAGTAAGCATCCAAGGTAAAATTTGAGCCAAGCTTTTTTCTGATTCCAAGTGTTCACACATTATCAGCTTAACTCACTAATGGCTTTCTCTGGCTCTCTTCATTTGTACTTATTTTCTTAGGTTTGTATCCCTTTGGCTATCTGTGACTGTTCCACAGGTTTAGAAGTCAAATAGAACCCCAAATGTAGGGATTCAAATGAGGAAGAATGAAAATTTAAAAAAAATTAATAACAATATGGAAGCTTTCTTTGCTCTGATGCCTATTTCTTGTCTTAATCAGTAAAGACTTCTGGTGACTAGAAAAACATCCAGTGAGACCATGAAAGAATTATCTAATTCCTTGTTGCATTCTGGTTATTTAATGGGGAATATCCAAGGGACAGATTGATCTAGAATACAGGTCTCAGGATTTGAATACTTAGAAGTGTGATTGAGTTAAAAAAAAATTTCCAAAATAAACCTGGCTGGGATTCTATTTGTGACTAATTTTATCTAGTTCAACAATAAGAATAGGACTGTTGCCTATTCACTCCAGCAGTGAGGCATTCCATCAAATATCAGAAGTCATTGAAGCTAAACATCAACTATTAGATGGCATTCAGAGTGCTGAGCCCTCTTGTGGGTGCTATTGCTATTGTGGCACAGTCAAGTACTATGATCTGTTTGGATTTACCCAGTCAAAATCTAGGCTTGAATTCCCATCCAACTGAGAAACTCTGCCTTTCTTCTTCATGGTCTTATAAACACAGGAGCATGGCAGAATGGAAATGTCAATCCAAGCATATTTTGACTGGATATAGTTTATTTATGACCAAAAAAAGCAAGAAAAGCCAAGTTAATACAAAGCATATGGGCTCTGTGCCAATAGCTCCTTCCAGAAATAGGTATCTCTTAACCAGTTTACAGACTGTGACATAGAAAAAGTTTGAGAGATATAATTTCTGGATAATTTATCATTTTATTAATAATTGCTAGCTGATAATTAATTAAAAGGTCAGTGGCACTCTCAAATACCAAAAACTCTTATGAAATCCACTGAATGCTTATATGCCCTTGGTAGAGTGGGTGTTCCTGAAGGTGACAATTAACTCTGATTGGTTAACAATTAATGAGAGCATAAATATTATATGAAAGGTGGGCCTATTCTAATGGAAGCCTGTGACTTTGATTATGGTCAAATGACCTCTAGTTTTGGGCTATATAGACAAAGGATTTATCCCCACCCAAATTTGAATAGAACACAAGGGCTTCCTCACTTGGATGACTCTGAAGAAGATTGAGGAGAAAGTTAATCCAATCTCATTATAAGCAAATATCTTTCAGATGTAGCCAAGGAGTGACTAAGAATCTAAGAATGGAATAAATCTGGATCTCTCCAGTAATTGCTTATTTAATAATAATTCTCTTAAGATATTCCTCAAAACCATAAGTGCTCATTGCTGGAATGACTAGACTCAGTTTCCCTGACAGCCTCTCTCCTCAGGAGTGAGCAAATTTTCCTCCATTCTGTGGAAGTCATGGTGTCCAGAAGGATCTAGTCTAGTGATTGGGCTGGTCTTTAGCTATTCCTAAAGGGAAGCTGGAACCACATGTAAATTTCTCCACATCTGGTTTTCCTCCCTTCTAGCTCCTCTACTTTGTTCATACTTTTCAGTTTTTTTCTGTTTCATGCTCCTTTCCTAAGATTACTTCAGGCAAGAGTCATCGCCCCATAATCATATTGTCATCATGTCACTGGAAAGAGATGCTCTTTGTGCCTTATTTTTTTCCTTTCCTTTTACAAAGGTCCTCATATTAACAATATTTGTCATTTCTGATCTTAGGTTGATTTTTGTCTCTTCTGGTCTCGGTTTAATGGGAAGTGCTGACTAAAATTGCAGGACTGATGACTCATCCTATTGTGCATAGATTAAATCCAGATTAAATCCCTGTTACACATAAACTAAGGCAGGATTTTCTTTGGTTGGCTTTAAAGGCTCCAAAAGATTGGTGGCTATGTGATAGGAATGGATACAGAGTAATACAAACTCCTTTTCCACTCTCCTCAGTATCAAGGAATTTATCAGCAATATATGTAGCATAAGACTTCACTATGTAGCAGATATTGGGATTCAAAGATACATTTTGGCTACTCTGTTCTCCCTTCTTTACATCAATCACTTCCTTTGTGCTGACATTACAAAATGGTGAAAGGAATTGTGACCATTGGTAAACTGAAAAAGTTCCAGGACAGAAAGAAGCAGGTGGGAGAGGGGAAACTTTCTGGGGAAGGTGAAGTTCTCACTGTAATCTTAGCTGGGTTGGAAGTCAGTGAGAATTAGGAAAAGTGGAGGAGAAATACAGAGCTTTCCTTTTGGGTAGGGACAGGTATTTGGAGCTTAGAGTTTCTCAATAAAAATGCCTAAAGGTAATTTTTTTTCCTGGGGACCTAGGTGTGCTTAAGTTCCTGGACCATGCATCCATAGGATTTATTTGGATATTTTCATAGCATTAGAAAGTTTCGATTAGCTCTGTTAGTATTCACAATTATATCAGCAAATGGGCAGATTTTTGCAGTGGAGCTAAAATATTTTGCAAAAAAAAATTATTTAATACATTGACATTTCCCCTGAATAATATTTCTCCTAATTAATGTGTAAATTTTATAAATGTGAACCTTAGTTTTGAAGGAAAAATCCATGTTTATATAATGTGTTGGGAGACTCAATCTAACCAATATTTGAAAGATCCTGGGGTTCAGAAAGGTAGAAATGGGTCATAGGATCATAAGGTTAGAATTGGGAAAAATCTTAGAGTTCATCCACTCTAACTTTTTCATTTTGCAGATGAAGAAACTGAGGCCTGGGGAGCTTAAATGATTTTCCCAAGGTTATATAGGTAGAAAATGACAGTCAAGATGTTGTCTCTAAAGACATTGTTCTCTTCATTGGACTTTGCTACCTTCCAACTCAGTTGGAGAAATGAGTGAGTGGGCAAGAACTCAGAAGGAGAATAAGTAGAATTAGTCATGAAACCTAAGAAGAATTTCTGTTATTGAAGATTTTTTTTTATTAAAGCTTTTTATTTGTGTAACATATGTATGGGTAGTTCCCCAACAATGATCTTTACAAAGCTTTCCATTACATATTTTACCCCCAGTCCCCTCCCCTCCCCTAGATGGCAGGAAGTCCACTACATGTTAATAATGTTGAAATGCTTGAGAAGTTATGCAAGAAACATCCTATCTACAAGAAAAAAAAAGAATCAGAGAAAGGCAACACAATGCAAGCAAATGTCAATAGAGATCATGAAAATGTTACGTTGTGGACCATATTTCATTTCCCTCTCTCTGGGTGTATATGGTTTTCTTCAGTGAACAATTGGAACTGGTTTGAGACAATTCTTTGTTTCAGAGAGCCATGTCCATCAGAATTGATCATCATGTAATACTGTTGTTACTGTGCATGATGATCTCCTGGTTCTGCTCGTTTCACTCAGCATCAGTTCATGCAAGTCTCTCCAGGCCTCTCTGAAATCATCCTGCTGGTCGTTTCTTACAGAGCAATAATATTCCATAATATTCATATACCATAATTTATTCAGCCACTCTCCAATTGATGGGCATCCCTTCAGTTTCCAGTTTCTAGCCACTACTCGCCGAAGTGCCCCAGGGCAAAGCTATTTGCAGCCGCCGTTTTTTTTTTTTTTTTCCCTATCTTAAAGAGATATCCAAGCTGTCTAAAAAAAAAAAAAATGATGAGGAAGCAAAAGAGAGCTCTCACCATAGACAGCTTTTATAAAGAAAAAGAAGAGATCACCCCAGATCCAGAGCTTCCTTTAGACAAAAATCCAGAGAAAATCAGCAAGGACCATCACTGGTCCCCTTTTCAAAAGGCCTTTCTGGAAGATTGCATAAAGAACCTCAAAAGAGAGCTGGAGGATAAATGGGAAAATAAACTGAAATCAGTGCAAGAAGGATATGATGCCCTGCAAAAAAGATATGAAAAAGACACCAATTTATTGAAAAATAAAATTAGTGAAGTGGAAAAAGAGTGCAATGAACAAATTGGCCAGTTACAAAAGGAGCTTAAAAAGGTAACTGAAGAAAACAACACTTTAAAAATAAGAATTGAACAAATGCAAATGAATGACTCAATAAGACTTCAAGAATCAGTCAAACAAAAACAAAAAAATGAAAAATTAGAAGAAAATATGAAATATCTCCTAGGAAAAACAACTGACTTGGAAAATAGATCTAGGAGAGAAAATCTAAAGATTATTGGACTTCCTGAAAGCCATGATGAAAAAAAGAATCTAAACACTATCTTCCAGGAAATCCTGAAAGAAAACTGCCCTGAGATTGTAGAATCAAAGGGCAAAATCACCATTGAAAGAATTCACCGATCACCTCCTGAAAGAGACCCCAAAATTAAAACCCCAAGGAATATCGTGGCTAAATTTCAGGACTATAGCACCAAGGAACAGATTCTGCTAGCAGCTAGAAAGAAACAATTCAAATACCGAGGATCAATAATTAGAATCTGTCAGGATCTGTCAGCTTCCACACTGAAGGATCGAAGGGCTTGGAACCAGATATTCCGAAGGGCAAAGGAACTTGGATTACAGCCAAGAATAACCTATCCAGCTAGAATGAGCATTATCCTCCAAGGAAGAAGATGGTCATTCAATGATATAGGTGAATTTCACCTATTTCTAATGAAAAGACCGGATCTGAACAAAAAATTCGACACCCAAACACAGAACTCAAGAGATGCATAAAAAGGTAAAAAGGAAAGGACTCTTGAGAACTTTATTTTTACTAGGGGGATACTCAAAGTTTGGGGGTATAATTAACTAAATATTACTTTGATAATATGAAAAAGAGAACTAGAGGGGAAAAGGTTGTCATACTGGGGAAAAGAGGGAAAAAGTGGTAAAATAAGATCTAAAAAAAAAAGGAGGTAAAAACAAGGTAAAATCACTTGAAGAGGCAAAGAAAACCTAATATAATTGAGAGAAAGAGGGGAGGGAGATGAGCATTGTGTAAGTCCTACTCTCATCAGGTTGGGCTCTAAAAGTGTATATCAGACATTTGATTTCACATAGAAACTTGTCTGTTGCTAGAGGGAAGTGGGAGGGAAAGGAGGAAAAGTAAGGGACAAACTAATAGAAGGGAAAATAGAAGAATCAGGGGAAAGGAGTAAAAACAGGGGGAGGGGATCTAAAGGGTGGAGTATTGTTTGGGGGAGGGGGTCATCAAAAGCAAAGTACTGAGGAGGGGGGAAGGGAGAAAGGGGAAAGGAAAGGGGAAAACATAACTTGGGTAAATAAGATGGCAGGAAATAAAGAATTAGTTATTCTAACTGTGAATGTGAATGGGATGAACTCTCCCATAAAGCGGAAGCGGATAGCAGACTGGATTAAAAATCAGAATCCCACAATATGTTGTCTACAAGAAACACATCTAAAACATAGTGACACATATAGGATGAAGGTAAACAGCTGGAGCAGAAAATATTATGCTTCAGGTGAACAAAAAAAAGCAGGGGTAGCAATCCTTATCTCAGATCAAGTAAAAGCCAAGATAGATCTAATCAAAAGAGATAAGGAAGGAAATTATATTTTATTAAAGGGTACCATAGATAATGTAGCAATATCTATACTAAATATATATGCACCAAGTGCAATAGCACACAAATTCCTAGGGGAGAAATTAAGAGAGATGCAAGAAGAAATAGACAGCCAAACGATACTAGTGGGGGATCTCAACCTTGCTCTCTCAGAATTAGATAAATCAAACTACAAAATAAACAAGAAAGAAACTAGGGAGATAAATCAATTGTTAGAAAAGTTAGGTATGATAGATCTATGGAGAAAGTTGAATGGAGACAGCAGGGAGTTTACTTTTTCCTCAGCAGTCCATGGAACCTATACAAAAATTGACCATGTGTTAGGGCATAAAAACCTCAAAATCAAATGCAGAAAGGCAGAAATAGTAAATGCATCCTTTTCAGATCATGATGCACTAAAAATCACATGCAATATAAGGCCAGGAGAAAATAACCCAAAAGTTAATTGGAAATTAAATAATCTAATCCTGGAGAATGAATGGGTGAAAGAGCAAGTCATAGACACAATCAATAATTTCATTCAGGAGAATGACAATAAGGAGACAACATACCAAAATTTGTGGGATACGGCTAAAGCGGTTATAAGGGGCAATTTTATATCTCTAGATGCTTACTTGCATAAAATAGAGAAAGAAAAGATCAACGAATTGGGCTTATTATTAAAAAAACTAAAAAAAAGAACAAATTAAAAACCCTCAATTAAATACCAAATTGGAAATTCTAAAAGTAAAAGGAGAAATTAATAAAATTGAAAATAAGAAAACTATTGAATTAATAAATAAAACTAAGAGTTGGTTCTATGAAAAAACTAACAAAATAGATAAGCCTTTAGTTAATTTGATAAGAAAAAGGAAAGAGGAAAATCAAATTGTTAGTCTCAAGAATGATAAGGGAGAACTTTCCTCCAATGAAGAGGAAATTAGAGCAATAATTAGGAGTTACTTTGCCCAACTTTATGCCAGTAAGTTTGATAATCTAAATGAAATGGAGGAATATCTACAAAAATATAGATTGCCCAGGTTAACAGAAGAGGATATAAATTATTTAAATAGCCCCATATCAGAAAAAGAAATAGAACAAGCTATTAACCAACTCCCTAAGAAAAAATCTCCAGGGCCAGATGGATTTACATGTGAATTCTACCAAGCATTCAAAGAACAATTAATTCCAATACTACTGAAGATTTTTTAAAGAAAAATTGTGCTCTTATCTTATGGCCTCTGCCTTGAAATATTATTTAATGCATGAGTTTTATTTAAATTTATAAAATTTCATAATATCAATGTTATGAAATCACTTACAATTTCAAACCTAGATGACTGGAATAACAAAAGAAAGTCAAATTGATGTTAGTTTATGATGGTGATTAACTTAGATATAGCTTTCTTTATAGTGTGAAAGCATTCACAAGCAATGTAGTTGTAAGCTAGAAAACTTGGCAAATTGCACTAAATAAGATAAGTATCAGAACAAAAGATTTGTTATGAAACCCATAAAATCACAGTGACCTTTTAAGCTAATCATGATGGTTTGATTAAAGTTATTTTAAGTGATAGTTAATTACACTTAATTAAGGTGATTATAGAATTAAACAAGGAAATTTGAATGAACCATAATGAAGCCATGTTTGGACTGTGAGGTTCTAGAAGAACAGTTCACAGCAATCAAAAACATTTCTCCTATAGTCTGCATCTAGAAAACAAAAATAGCATAAGCTCTGCTCATGGCTATAAAAGTGAATAAAGCTAGAGCCCTGATATTCTTGAGAACTTTACTGTATTTTCACATAAAATTATATCACATATGATTATTATATTCTCTGTCTTTTAAAGTAGGTATACTCTTATGAAGATATAAACATTAAAGACCTAATAAAATGGTGTTTGCTTGTTTTGGAAGTCTAAATAATTTTTTCCTCTGTAAGCATTATTCAAATTTGCCAGATGCTTTAGGGACTCTGACTGAATTTGCAATGGCTTTTGCATGGCCTACTTAGAGCTGCAATTTAAATTGAAATATTTAGGTTTCATATTGTTGTCATTTGCTGTCATCCTGCTCTTGATTCTTTAAGACCATTGGACAAAGGAGCAAACAAATCATCTCTATTATAAATTATCACTGAATAAACAGTTTTTCAAATGCTTTATTGAGTATATAGCAACAAGAAATGACCATTTCATTGAATTCTGAGGGTGAATACCTATTTGAGATTGAGTGATTCACAAGGTAAAGTGTATACCTTGAACCCTGGATCTTGAATTGCCCTCCTGGTAGTCTTATATCTGTTCTCCATTTACACAATGAATTGGCCAAAGGATGAGAATAAATAACAATGGATAGCTATTTAGTCTGAGAATAACTATATTCATTTCCAGATCCAAAATACATGCTGTTATCTTTATTTAGGGTGAAAAAATGGGGTTAAAATCTGGGATATTTCTTTACCATTTCTTAATATGTTTCTGCATTAATAATTTACACATCATATCTCAATGTTCCATAAAAATAGTTTTTAACTGGGAAAGGGAAAGACTAAGAATATATATATATAGTGTCTACTATATGCTAAGCACTTTACAAATATTATCTCATATGATTCTACCTCACAAACCTGTGAGGTAGGTGCTATTATTTACCACATTTTGTATTTCAGGAAATTGAGACAGATAGACCTTAAATTCACAGTTCTAGTAAGTGTCTGAGGTCAAATTTGAACTCAGAACTTTTTGACTTCAGACCCAGCACTCAATCCACTGTGTCACTTAACTGCTCATTAACTTGTCTTGTGAATGAAAATTAGAGGGAGAGAATTTACCTCATTTTCTTTTAAAAGTTCCCCTGAATTGATCCACAGACTTAAAGAAGCTGAGAACCACCAATCAGTGTGGAGAAATCTAGTTACTATAATGATTTTTCAAACTCTCAGGAAATGTGCATCTCTGGATCCTGAGCACCTTATTATAAAGCACCACTGGCACAAACATAACTAGCTTGAGGAGAGTGGGGTTTTCACCTGGGTCCATGATATACATAAAATGTATTTCCTCTTTAGAGTGGCTTGCTTCCATTATGGCTATTATTCAAGCCATTTTTGTGCCCTTACAGTCATCTTGCCAGTCTGGACCACTATAGTATAAAAAGGGCATGTTTCAGTCATTGTAGTGTCTTCTATCTGTTTTGTATCCCCAGAAAGTCCTAGTTATGTCTCTGACCATTGGGCAGAATTTGTAGGGCAAGTGGTAGGGAGATCACTTGTATCATGGCTAGATTTGCCTTTGGAGATCACTAAAAGATTGGCTAATTGATTGAATGAAGAAGGAAGTAGGAAATGAGAAATCAACTACCTTATATGAATAAATTTTCTGTTCTTCTACTTTAAAAATAGGCAAACTTTTTTCTTAAAAAAATATTTCTTCCAAATGCTACTGAAAGCATTAATTCAGAGCCTGTTTTGACATTTCTCTTTTGTGACCTGACTTTGCTGTTACTAAATGAGAGACCTTTACATAATACTCCTTTGCATGTGACTTTCATGAGGTTGTGAAGATAAGGGGGGAAAAAAGAGAGAACTCACTTAGAATACCTACTGCAGGAGGCAGGGGAAAGCAGAGGAAGGTAAAGGCAGAAAGATTCCAGTTTTGTTAGTGGAGGGAAGACCAAGAGCTCCCAAGAATTTCTCTGAAGAATTAAATGGTTTCCTCACTCAGTCTGTTTCATCTTTTAGGCAGTTCACATCACCAGTTCAAACAACCTTAGACTTAGATTCTAGGTGATTCAGACGCAGCCTTTTTTATTGGTTCTCAGTTGGAACTCTCTATATTTCTTAATTTATTTAACTCCATTTTGATCTTTTAATCATAGTATGATCCTTTGAAAAAAAGATCTTTGCTTGAACATGGAAAATCCTGTTGGACTGTAACATGATGTCATTATATGTTTTTGGAGTTGTATTTGCTATTGGTCATCCTTTTTTTTTTTCAAAATTTCTTTTGAAAACTATTCTAAATTTTGTAACTTAACAAAAACAAGGAAGAACAAACATTAATGAGACTAAACTGCAATATTTATACTTTGTTAAAATTGATTTATTTAACTTTAACAAGATAGTAATAAAGAAGCCCTAGTTTTTTTTTTTTTTGCCTTATCTCCTTCTAAACTTTGCTTTTTCTGATTTAGTGGTGGTGTTTTTGTTACGATTTACAGCATTGCAATTATCATGCATTTTGTTCTCCTTCGCTCTTCAGTCACTTCATACATCTTCCATATGACACAACTATTTCAAATTATATAATATGGTTTGTTTTTGCCATTTCATAATCTTTGGACTTTTGAGTTATTTAAATGTTTTGCTATTATAAATAATACATCTCTTAATATTTTTAGTTTGAGATAGCTTTTTTCCTTAAGTAGCAAACTTAAGGGTGTATTCTTAGTAGAGGATTCACTGGGTCAAAAGATATGGATAGTTTTATAGCTTTTATTGTATATTATACTCTTTCTAAAACATTTGCATCACTTCATAGCTTCACCAGAAATAGAATAGTGTTCTCATTTCTCCACAACTCAATAAAACTTAATTTTATCATTTTAAACTTCTTCTAATTTTATTGTTTTAATTTTCAATTCTCTCTCACTGTCACTCCCTATAGTTCTTTAGATTATTTCTAGCATGAAATGGACAATTCTTAGTCCGACATCTAAAGTCAGCAACCTCATGACTCTTACTTGTGTTTCAAATTCTATTTCTTGTTTCTCCCCTTTCTACAGTCTCAAATACAACCTTCTACTCTCCATTTATGTGCTTCTTTTAAAACATAGTATAAGTTTTCCCCACCCTGCCCTTAACATCACTCTAATCCCCTCATTTATTAGTATTCTCACCTTCTTGAAATTACTTTGAATTTATCTTGTCTGCATGTTGTATCTTTCTAGTAGAAATTATACTCTCTAAGAGGATCTTTGAATTCCCAGTGCCTAGCACAGCATAGGCATTTAATCTATGTTTGAATAGAATTTAATTGA
The DNA here is from genome assembly GCA_023553655.1 of Myrmecobius fasciatus. Lineage (NCBI taxonomy): Eukaryota > Metazoa > Chordata > Mammalia > Dasyuromorphia > Myrmecobiidae > Myrmecobius > Myrmecobius fasciatus. The sequence continues at coordinate 1,097,031 of JAJPUD010000029.1, forward strand.
ATTACTAGAGAGTCTAGTGTGGGCATCTTCCCAAGGTTTTGTCCTGAATATTCTTTTCTTATAGGATCATAGATTTATAAGTTTAGAGCCAGAAAAGGACTTGAGGGGCATATTGTCTAATTCTCTCAATTTAAAGAAGAACTGAGATCCAAGGATATTAAGTGATTAAACAAGATCACACAGGTAATAATTAAGCAAACCCAGATCACCTGACCCGGATCCATCTCGTCTTCCATTATGTTGTACTGTACTGTCTCATCACTATAAATTTGGTAGCTAGGAAGCATAGTGTTGGGTTTGAATTATTGAAGATCTGAGCTCACATCTCATCTCAGACTTATACTAACTTGTCTTACCCTGGGCTGGTCACTTATCCACTTTCTACCTCAGTTCTCTCAACTTTAAAATGGAAATAATAGCACCTACCTTGCAAGATTGCTGTGTGGATCAAATAAGATAATATTTGTAAAATTCTTAGCACAATATCTGGAATATAAGTAGGTGCTTATATAAGTAATACATATAATATATATAATATAAAGTTATATATATATAATAAATAATTATTCCCATCTCTCCCCTTTACTCTTTACTTTTTTTCCATGTATTTAATTATTATATTTACAGAGATGACTTGAAAATCCTCTTTCAATCAATTCCCACACAGCTATAATAGTCATAATTGATGATCTTAATCCATCCTTATTGATTGATAATATAACATTTCAAGTCTAGTCTTTTAACTTCTTGTTGGTGTTGTCCAGTTAAATGTCCTGTCAACATCATAAACTGAACATGTGTAAAGCACAACTCCTCATTCCTCCCAAGATCTTACTTCCATCAAATTATACTGACCTACCTAAAGAACTTCAAAGGCTTCTTGTTTTTAAGGTATAATATAAACTACTTAGTTAAGAATTTAGAGATCTGTACAATCTGGCTTCAATCTACCTTTTCAGGATCATTGAATCTTATATACCCTTCATGTACTTTAATTCTAGTCAAGCTATTTTTTTTTAAAAAGTAAGAAAAATAATTTTTAACAATATTTTACTTTCCCCCAGTTATATGTTAAGAACATTTTTGGCATTCCTTTTTACAAGATTTTGAGTTCCAAATTTTTCTCCTTTCCTCCCCTTTCTTCTTCCAAAGATGGTAGGCATTTTGATATAGTATATACATATGCTATCATGTAAAATATATTTCTGTATTAATTAGAGTTTTGAAAGAACTAAGAGATGAGTAGCAGCTAAGTGGCACAGTAAATAGAGGACCAGCCCTGAATTCAGGAGGACTTGAGTCCAAATCTGGTCTCAGACACTTAACACTTCCTAACTGTGTGACCCTGGACAAGTTACTTAACCCCAATTGCCTCAGCAAAATAAATAAATAAAAAGTAAGAGATGAAAAGGAAAAAAAAAATAACATGAGATAGAGTAAAATTAATGAAAAAAATCTGTTTTAATCTGCATTCAGAGACCATCAGTTGTTTTTTTCTTTTTAGATTATCAGATTTATTAGCATACAGTTGGATAAAATAGCTCCTAGTTATTTGTTCAATTTCCTCTTCAATGGTGGCAAATTCAACCTTTACATTTTTTCTTTTTCTTTTTATATTCAATCTATTTTTAAAAAATGATACCCTTTTCTTTTTCATGTATTCAGCTGTCCCCCATATCTGGAATATACTCCTTCCTTACCTTTGCATCTCAGACTCCTTCCAGGTTTAGCCAGCATTCCACTTTTTCAAAGAGGTTTTGCAGTCCTTAATTATTAATATTCTTTCCCTCCTTAAATCACCATGTACAATTATCCATTTGTATATTATAAGAAATGGGATTTAAAGTGAGGTCTTTGACCTAAGTAGTCTAGTTATCAATTGACTGTTCAACCTTGTAATTCAAGGCTAACTAATTACTGATAATAATTAATTTCTGTTCTAAAAGTAAGGCTCAGCAATCAGTGAAACTCCTCCATGACATTGGATTCATTTTTTACTTATCATATATTAAGTCTATAAGTCACTTTGGGAGACTCTTTTCTTAAGAAGAAGCATTTATAGTAAATATAGTTCATTGTATGGTTTTTTGAATTTTCAAGTGGATCCCTGTTTATATCCATTTGAATTTATCCCCAAACTAAACAGCCAGTAATTCAATCCATCTAACCTGTTTGGGATTTTTTTTTTAAATTTCCCTCAGTTTATCTACTACTTATTGTTTGCCTTTGATATATGGCTGGCCCACTTTTTTTTTTCACTTATACATTTCCTTGATAACAACTTTCACCCTAATTCTTCCAAGTTTTTTATTTGTTGTATATTGTAGTCTACTCACACCTAACAGATATCTCTTCATTGCCTGCAAGATGATAATTATTTTTAGTTCTTTAACTCTCAAAAATTTTGCAGTGTATTCTGTAACTCATAGCTATCCAATAACAATTCTAGAATATTGATATTAAAAAGACCTTTGTATCTGGGAGAAATTTTGGAATATTTAAAAAAGTTGAGATTAAGAGAAGACTAAATGGTCTCTTTTCTTTCCTCTGTTTAATTCTTGGTTCAAGTCATTGTTCATTTGTTCTGCTTGTATACCATATATATTTGTGAATGTGTGTGTATGCACACATACACATGTCTATACTAACAATGTGCTGATAAATGTTTAATAAGCAGCTCTCCAAAAGGGCATGACAATTTTGTTTAATTTATATTAATGTTTTCTGCATCACTTTCTCAAGTCTAGTCAATCAGCAAAAAAAGAATATAGAGCCCTAATTGTGGCCTTTGATAGTTTCTGAGATGAAAGTATTCATGCTGAAATTTAACAAAAAATTAACAATTGGAGCTGTTTTATCCTAGTAAACCTTTATCTTCATATCTATATCATGTATCTGTTTCTATATTTATGTATATATCTATTTTCACATCTGTATCTCTCTAGAAAAAGAGACAGAGACTGAGACAATGAAAGGCGGAGAAAGACCTAATTGGATAATTTCCTCATAGTAAAAGTTGCATCTTCCAAATTTATTTTGATTATGCTTGTTAGCATCGACACTGGAAAGGTTATTTAATCTAAAGTAACACTGACCTTCCAATATGTATCATTCATAGGTTAATGATAAGAAATTATCCAGGAAAGACTTCCTTGCTGATAACAGTTTTATGGGTCTGAGAATGTTGAATGTGATCAAATTGATCCAAAAGATCTGTCATTAGTTCAGAAAAGATGATCCATGTCTTAGCTATATGTAGCCTGATCAATTTTTCCAAGATCATAAAGTGAGACACTGCTGATATGTGATACAAAAAGAGATTTTTTTTCCCTCTATAATGCAAGAATAGTCCATTCTAAGATTGGACTGCTATCAAAAGTTTTATCCTTCAACCCTTACAAAAAGTTTAACCTAGAACAATGATTGTAAAACCCTGGAGAAATGTATTCCTTTATTTGTTTACACTAACCCAAAGAACCCCTAACAATCTTTGTATTATCTGTGCTTGCTATTAAGATTCAGTTAATTGAAATATAGCCTTCAATAAAAACTAGTAGAATATATATGAATTGTGTAATGGATTTTGCTTTCACATTTTACTTGTATGAAGATGTTACTTATCACATCTATTTAGAGGGCATTTGCTGCTAAATGTTGGGGAATAGGCAGCAGAAATTGTTCAAATCTCTCTAATCCTTGGAATCATTCCCTTGAACATTCTTCATAGCTCTACATCCAGTATTCTATACCACTCTGTCTCTGGTTTCTCTCCTAAGTTTTCTGTTCTCCAGGTTAAATGTCCTCTATTCCTATTTTTGTAAATATACTTCACTAGAGTAGGTATATACACACACACATACACAGATATACCTTCATGCATATACTTGCTAACGAAGTATAATTACAAGACTATATTAATCTATTCAATGTATAAGTATACATAATACACACACACATATTTATATACAGAAGCTCTACAAAGTTTCCATTATCATCAGAATCAAAAGAAAAATTTGAAGTACTTTAATTGCAAGTTGTGCTGCCCTGAGCATTAGGTCAAGAAAACTATATACATAAAAATCTTTTGGAGTTTACAGTCTGAAGTACATTAACAAGGATGTGTATTTTCAAGACATTAAGAGATAATAATAAAAACATTAATTCCTCATGTATTTAATGAATGAATGAGCAAATTGCATAGTCTTTTCCCACAAAGAGTTTATAATCAAGAAGGGGGACTGAGATGCACAGAAATGTTACTAATGTGTAAAAATGGACAAGATTCTTAATTCTAATCAGAACTAAGCACTATATAAAATGCAATTAAGTACATTTTGTGATAGGACAACAAAATTAAATATATTAGATAGGCTGGAAATTGGAGTAGTTGAGAGAATAGTAAAGAGAGTAGAAAAGATAATACACATTTATGCAGTCTTTTAGTTTGCATCATTTTCAAGTGAGGAACTTAAAGTTCAAAAGGTTAAATGATTTTTACAATGTATACAGAAGTAGTAAATGTCCACATTAACTGATAGTTTAATTCTCTTTTCTTTTATTTTCCCTCCTGCTCTTCTTTCTCCTTTTCCTCCTTCTCTTTCTCCTTTTCCTCCTCCTTTTCTTCCTCCTCCTTTTTAGTGTGTGAACCAATTGGGATTAAGTGACTTGCCCAGGGTCACACAGCTAGTAAATGTTAAGTGTCTGAGGCTGGATTTGAATTCAGGTCCTATTCCAGGGTTGCTGTTCTATCCACTGTGCCTTCTAGTTGCCCCATTAGTATCTTTTCACTACACATTATGCTCTACCACAAAGTTGTGTGTTTGTGTTTGTTTGTGTGTATAAACAAATTAAAGTATCTCAGAACTGAAACTCTTCAGGCAGAAAATTTGCCACTTTCCAGTCAACACAATTGTAATATTCCATTCCTAAGTCCTAAATACACATCAACAAATAACCTGTAAATTCAGTCTAATAATATAGCTGATATGGCACTAGATTTGGCAGATACAGAGAAGGTTATTCCATCATAAGCCCAAAAGACTTTGTTGTAAGATTGTTTACCTAATACACCGTCCAATATCATGTGCCCTTCAATTTAATTCAACAAACTTTTATTAATTGCCCAGTATTGTAGGCGCTGATGGGAATCCCTTTAACCTCCAGATATCTTTTGTCTTTCTAGTGTGTAATTAGATTTCCTGCTGAGACTCCAGGCTATTTATCTACTTAAATAATTCTGTGGTAATATTACCCTGAGAAATGAATTGTGTTCATTCCCTTCTTCCCCTTGAGGAACCAGGGGTAGCTTGGCACTGAGAAACATTATCAATCAACTCTGGCTCTCGCCTCCTTCCAGATGTGAACCTCTGAGTCCCTTGATTGGTTCTCAAATGGCATCTCTTCCTGTCAGTGACCAAAACAGTGAATCAGAATGGCAAGACAGGAAAAATAGCTGAAATTGAAAACATCCATCTGCTGCCTCGGGACCAGTAGATATTTGGGATTCTTTTGAAAAGAACTTCAGTAAGGTATTGCTTGTCAATGTATAAACTTTCTCTGTATACTGAGGACATTGACAGAAGGTAAAAAGGGAATGTTCTGCTTGGATCTAGATGTTAGTTATGGGACAGGTATGATAGCATAGAAGACACTAGATGGATGGATCGGGATAAAATATGGATTAGTGTAGTTTACAGCACCAGAAAGCTATTTGTTTGCATTTAACTCATTATAACTTTCCTTCTCTTGGAAAAGTTTAAGGGTCAGGCTCCTAAAGTTCTTGAAGGAAGGACAAGAAGAAGATAGAGCTCCACCCCAAACTCAGCAGGAGAAAATGAAAATGAGGTTGTCATTATTATGGCAAGACTCAGTCATCATTTCTACCAAATGAATTTCTCTTTCTTAAAGGAATAGGGTAGATTGGCTAATATGACAGAAAAGGAAAATGATAAATACTGAAGAAGATGTAGGAAAATTGGTATACTAATGCAAAAATAGAAAAAAACCTAGATGAACACAAATATTCATATTAGCTCTCTTTGTGGGTGGCAAAGACTTAGAAATTAAAGGCATGCCCATCAGTTGGGGAATGACTGAATAAGCTGTGGTATATGAATACTATGGAATACTATTGTGCAATAAGAAATGATGAGTGGGGAGATTTCAGAAAAACCTGGAAGGACTTACATGAACTGATGCGGAGAGAAGTGAGCATAACTAGGAGAGCATTGTACACAGTAACAGCAAAATTGTGCAATGATCAACTATGATAGGCCTAGCTTTACTCAGCAGTACATCGATCCAAGACAATTGAAAATGACTCCTGATAGAAAATGCTGTACACATTTAAAGAAAGAACTATGGAGCCTGAATGCAGATTGAAGCATATTATTTCCAATGGTTGTTTTCTTTCTTTTGTTTTTCTCTTGTGTTCTGATTCTTTCACATTATAACTAATGTAGAAATATCTTTGTATATGTATATATGAAATATATATGTATGTAGTATATGTACATATGAAATATGATATATATATATATAACCTATTTTAGATTGTTTGCTGTCTTGGGGAGAGGAGAGATGAGAGAAAAAAAATTGGAACTCAAAATCTTATAAAATTGAATATTGAAAATTTTCTTTACATGTAATTAGAAAAATTAAATACTAGTAAGTGGGAAAAAAAACCAAAGCTTATTAGGGGCAGCTAGATGGTATAGTGGATAGAGCACCAGCCTTGAAGTCAGGAGGACCTGAGTTCAAATTTGATCTGAGACACTTAACACTTTCTACCTCTGTGACTCTGGGCAAGTCATTTAACCCCAATTGCCTCAGGAAAAAAAAAACTTGTTAAAAATAAAGACACAATTGACAAAAAAAATGGATAGGGCACTAGAGAAGATGTAGCTCCTTAGATCAAAGAAAATATTAGAGCCCTGGACAATATCAAATACTCATGAGGTATTGAACCAGAGTGAACCTACAACTACACCATGGCCCAGTCCAGAATCCCTTTCAGCAAATGGAGCTCAGGCAGGAGGAGGAACGCAGGCGACGGGAGGAGGAGATGAGACGGCAGCAGGAAGAAATGATGCGACGGCAGCAGGAGGGCTTCAAAGGAAACTTCCCTGATGCGAGAGAGCAGGAGATGTGGATGGGCCAGATGGGTATAGGAGGTGCTATGGGCATAAACAACAGAGGATCCTTGGGAGGTGCTAATGTACCAGCTGGTGCCCCAAGTGCTCCAGGGCCTGGTCCAATGATGCCAGATGGAACCATGGGAATGACCCCACCACCCAGTGACCGCTTTGGCCAGGGTGGTACAATGGAAGGACTTGGGGCAATGGGTGGAAACCCTCCCGCATTCAACCGAGGAACTCCATTTGACCTGAAAACAATCTAGTAGTCTCTAGATAGAGGGTCTTCCCAATGATATAGATAATTGTGTGCCTAAATAACTTCATTCCAATGACAAAGTTTTATGGAGCCTTTCCTTGGGAGAAAAATTTTTGGGTATTTATTTTGTATGGATTTTGAGCTAGATTCACATTAAGTGACTTTTAGGTAATTATTATTAATTTATCCATAAATTATTATTGAGTCATTATCTTAATTATAATTAAATAACTATTAAGTGACTGTACAAGAAACTTTGGTAGATCCTGAGGATATAATGGTAGCTATGGTATAGATTCTACCCTCAAGGAGCTTCTATCCTTGAGAATTAATGAGGTAAAATTCCTTAGAATAAGGAAGATCTGAGTTCAAATCCTCTAGTAGGAACTTACTAGCACTGTGATGAAGTAAACATCACTCAGTCACTCTTGGTATCAGTTTTTCCCTCTGGAAAATGGAGATAATATTAATACTTGCCTGAGAGAATTGTCATGATAGTCAAACAAAATTCTTGGCATAAATTTCTTGGTAAACCTTAAAACACTATATAAATGCTAGCCATTATTAGTATAGTTCTTTGTAAGTACAAGTACAGTTATAAATACAAAGGACCATGAAATAAGGGAGAGTGAGTTGAAATATAAAAGAAAACCAAGACATAGGGTTGGGAGAAATTTAGAGGTAGAGTTTTATTCTCACCTAGGTGAGAGGAAATTAGAGAAGGGTTCGTGGAGATCTTGAGTAGGACTTTAAATGAAAGAAAGGATGATTAGGGGAAAAGGAAAAGAACCTATATGTTATTATATATATATATATATATATATATAACAGCTTCCTTTGTGGTAATAAAGAACTGGGATTTGCTGGGATGCCTGTCAGGTGGGGAATGATTGAACAAGTAGTAGTATGTGATTCTGACGAAATACTACTGAGATATAAGAAATGATGAACTCATTGATTTTAGAGAAATGAAGAGTGAAATGAGCAAGACAAAGAGAATGTTGTATACAGCGATATTGTTTTATGAGAACAATACTGAGCAACTAAGTCATTCTGACTATTATAAATACTCAAATTAACTACAAGTACATATAAAAAAATGCTATCTGCATTCAGAGAAATAACTGAAGAGAGGTATAGTTAGAATGATTTTTATACTCACACCCATACTTACACATACACACACACACATATATATCCATATATACATATATATTTGTCAAATGATAGCAATTTCTAGGGTGAGGGGGGAGAAAAAAAGGAAAAATACATGATAACTTTATTTTATCATATATTTAAAATATAATTAAAAGGAATATTAAATGATACACAATAAATTTGTGAAAATCGATTCATAAGCAATTTTTCATAATTTTTCATAATTTCATAATTTCATAAGGAATCATCTCTTTTTTTTATTCTACTATGTCATGGAAAAGCTTGTTTTATTTCATAAATTTAAAATAAAATAAATAATTTTTTAAAATGTAAAAAATAGAGGAAAGAAGGAATTTTGATAGACAATTAGTTTATATGGGAATTTTATTTTTGGAATGAGCAAAGGTATAGAGATAGGGAAAGCAAAATAAGACTGGCAAAAGAAAGAGAGATTCTGCTGGTTGAAATATCCGTTAGATGAACAATAGTGATGACCACTATCTAAAATGCTTTTTAGTTTCCTACTTTTTGCTACTTGAAAAAAAGCTGCTATAAATATATTTGTACATGGCACCTCTTCTTTTTTAAATCTCTTTTAGGTCAAGGAGTGATATTATTGAGGCAAAAGATATTCCCAGTTTAATAACTTTTTGGGAATAGTTCCAAACTTTTTCCAGATTGGTTAGAACTATTCACAGCTTCACCAAGAGCGAGGCAAAGGTAAAACAACATGTATTTATTAAATGCCTATTATGTGCCAGGAATGATTTACAATAATTTCCTTTGAATGTCACAACTAGGTGAGGAAGTTATTAATATAATTCTTTAACTGTTGCAGTTACAAACACTGAGACAGAGCTTAAACGATTTCCCTGGTCAAAGTCATATGCTAGCAAGGCTGAAATCTTAACTCCTATCTTCCTGTCCCTAAACTCTGCACTCTATCCAGTGTACCACTTAGTCACACTAACATGCAATATTAACGTGACTGTTTTCCATGGACTGCTGTCCATCCAACATTTATAATTTTTCTTTTTAAACTTTGCCAATCAGATGGATGTGAGAAAGAAATTTAGAGTTGTTTTAATTTTCATTTTTCTCATTATTAGTGATTTGGAACATGTTTTCATATTTTTATGATTATTCTGAATTTCTCCCTTAGAAAATTACTGTTGATTCTCTTCTATCATTTGTCAATTGGGGAATGGCTCTTATTCTTATGAAGTTGCAATAGTTTCTTAAAAGTCTTAGAAATGAGTCACTTATTAGAGAAACTATATGATTCCCTGTTTCCCTTTTATTTTGTGCCAAAAAATTTATATATTATGTAATCAAAGTTGCCTATTTTATACTCTATGGCCCTCTCTATCTTTTGTTTGGTCAGGAACTGCCCCATCCATAAGTCTGAAAAATAATTTCTGCTTTGCTTTTTTAACATGCTAAAAATTTTACCCATTATATCTAAGTCATGTATTCATTTAGACCCTATCTTGTTCTATGGTCCCATTACCACTAAATAACTGAGACAGAGACACAGAGAGAGACAGACATACAGAGACAGAGACAGAGACACAAAGATGGAAACAGAGACAGACAGAGACACATAGAAACACAGAGACACAGAAACAGAGACACAAAGAGAGACTTAGAGAGAGATCTTGAATACTGAGTTAACTTTCCAAGTCCTTTGCAGCTTTTAGATTTTATAATACCATATGCTTTGAACTATCACTCTGCCCCCAAACTTTTATATCCTTACAAGTCTGGTGACAAAATACCATTATAAATCAAAGAGAGAGAAAGTGAAATTATTTGAATGAATAATGAATAGCTAGAAATAAAAAAAAAGACTTAGGGTCTTCCTATCTTAACCACCATTATTGTCCCCTAACAATTCTTAGACATGGAGTCAGGAAGTCTCATCTTCCTGAGTTCAATTTCCTGACACAATTTCTAGTAATATGAATCTAGACAAGTCACTTAAGCCTTTTTTACCTCAGTTTCCTCATTTGTAAAATGAACTAAGGAAGCAAATGGCAAACCACTTCAGTGTCTTTGGCAAGAAAACCTCAAGTAAAGTCATAAAGAGTTGGATACTACTGAAAAATGACAGAACTGAACAATTCTCAAAGGATTTTATCAGTTTCTTAGTTTTTATTTTTAATGTATTTTACTTTAAGATAAAAAGTTACATTGGTTAGACATCAGTCAGACATTGTAATTAATTGCTAAACATTTTTTTATTAAAGCTTTTTATTTGTATAACATATGTATGAGTAGTTCCCTAGCATTGATCTTTACAAAGCTTTCCATTACAAATTTACCCCCAGTCCCCTCCCCTCCCCTAGATGGCAGGAAGTCCACTACATGTTAATAATGTTGAAATACTTGACAAGTTGTGCAAGAAAAATCCTATCTACAAGAAAAAAAAATCAGAGAAAGGCAACACAATGCAAGCAAACCACAATAGAGAGCATGAAAATGTTATGTTGTGGTCCATATTTCATATCCCTCTCTCTGGGTGTATATGGTTTTCTTCAGTGAACAATTGGAACAACTGAGACAATTCTTTGTTGCAGAGAGCCATGTCCATCAGAATTGATCATCATGTAATATTGTTATTGCTGTGTATAATGATCTCCTGGTTCTGCTTGTTTCACTCAGCATCAGTTCATGCAAGTCTCTCCAGGCCGCTCTGAAATCGTCCTGCTGGTCATTTCTTACAGAGCAATAATATTCCATAACATTCATATACCATAATTTATTCAGCCACTCTCCAATTGATGGGCATCCCCTCGGTTTCCAGTTTTTAGCCACTACAAAAAGGGCTGCCACAAACATTCTTGCACATGTGGGTCCCTTTCCCTCCTCTAAGATCTCTTTGGGATATAGGCCCAATAGAAACACTGCTGGGTCAAAGGGTATGCACAGTTTGATAACTTTTTGAGCATAGCTCCAAATTGCTCTCCAGAATGGTTGGATCTGTTCACAGTTCCACCAACAATGTATTAGTGTCCCAGCCTTCCCACATCCCCTCCAGCATTCATCGTTACCTTTTCCTGTCATTTTAGCCAATCTGACAGGTGTCAGTGGTACCTCAGAGTTGTCTTAATTTGCATTTCTCTGATCAATAGTGATTTGGAGCAACTTTTCATATGACTAGAGATGGTTTTAATTTCATCATCTGAAAATTGTCTGTTCATATCCTTTGACCACTTATCTATTGTCAATTGGTAAACATTAGGAAGCATTGTGATGTAATGATTAGTGTGCTGTAGTCAGCTAGGAAGATCTGAGTTCAATCATACTGATGAGGTCCTGAATGATGTTTTGGACAGAGAGAGACTAAAGAATTGATCGATCCCTAAGGGAAGCAAAGAGAAGACACTGATAGAGATCAGTTTAGCTTCATAGTCCCACCTTTTGGGGGATGTTATCTGGTCTGAAATCCAAGTTTTGTCAAACTCCTGCGACCCACCCTCTGTAGAGGTCTCAAGCAGTCTCACCTTGCCATGTCCTGTCAAAAATTCCAGTCATGTCCTTGAGGTTAAATTTTTCTTATAAAATCTACATATATATACCATCCCATGGCTTCTGTCTTTCTTTGGGTCAATCTTCCACAGCAGTCTGCCCTGTAGTGTCTTTCCCCTTCCCCATCCCCCATTCCATGTGGTATCTTTTCTAACTCTACTAGCCTTCCCAACCCCATTTCTCCTCTTTATAGCTAATTAGCTCTTTCAGGGTGCTGAGTCCCTTTCAGGATTTAGCCTGCCAATTAAGGACATGCCCTAACCTCATGGGGTATTTCTTTTCCATTGGGTGAGTTCCATTGAGGAACTTGTCTTTCACATGTTCTCCCAACTCTATTTTATATTTACCATTGTGTCTATTGTATCCCTTCATTTTGTCTGTTAACCTTTTCTCTAAATAAATCTACCTTTTTTTTCTTTATTAAAGTTTTTTATTTGCAAAACATATGTATGGGTAATTCTTCAACATTGACCCTTACAAAGCTTTCTGTTACAAATTTCCCCCCCCTAGTCCCCACCCCTCCCCTAGATGGCAGGAAATCCACTACATGCTAATTATGTCAAAATACTTGACAAGTCAAATATATGTATACATATTTCCACACTTATTATTGTTGTGCAAGAGAAATCATTATCTACAAGAAAAAAAATCATAGAAAGGAAACAATGCAAGCAAACATCAATAGAGAGCATGAAAATATTATGTTGTGGCCCACATTTCATATCCCTCTCTCTGGGTGTATATGGCTTTTTTCATTGAACAATTGGAACTGGAAAAATCTACCTTTTGCCAAAGAGAATGACCACTGTGAATTCTTCACCGAACCCCAACTTTTGGTGCCTGCCATCATCTGATGTTTACATTATCTGCATCATGTTGGTCTTCAAACCACATCATTTGGTGCCAAACACCATATCATAAACCACATCAATACTTACCATTTACTACGAATACAATCCTATACAAGTCCTTGGAGTCAGTACCTTTATTAGTAAAAATGAGAATGATAATAGCATCTTCTTCATAGGGTTGTTGTGAGGATCAAATGAGAAATTATGTAAAGTGTTATCCAAACTTTTAGCTCTGTCTAAATATCTGCTATTATTTCCTTCCTGGGGTAAGAAATATTGCTTTTAAAGTGGAGTTCTACTGAGAGTTCTTTTTGTTTGTTTGCTTCCTGAGACTATATTCAAGATTCTTACACAGACTCTAAATCTAAAGCCTTAATGATACCCCCAACAGTTTTAGTAGGAGGAAGAATCATAAAAATGATACCGTATCACAAATACTGTAGAAGCCATCAAATAATTTTTATCTACAGGTCTATGTCCTGGTTAGGACCTAGAAGTTCATTGGCATAGGGAACTCTTGATGAGAAAACTGCATCAATCAATTGCATATCTACAAATGATCTGCAATTTATTGTTTTAGAGATTAGTATGGGGTATTGAAATTAAATCACTTGCAAGTTAACAACTTGTATTTGCTAGAGGTAGGTCTTGAACCTGGGTATCAGGTCTTCTGTTCCCTAAAGTCATTTTTTTACCTGAAAGACTATGATATGGGCTGAAAAATCAGTCATTTGGGACTTCTGAAAAGAAAGAACTTGGTGGGGGGGTGGAAGAAAGGGGGTAGTTAATGTACTTTGTTTTGTGCTTTGCCATGACAACAACCATGTTCACACATCTCTTTGTAGCATTGAATATAGTACAGAATTTTTTTTTCACCTAAGATCCTCTTGTTCTCACTATCCATTTGGAGAATTTACTTGCTTCTGAAAAATTTGGAGAAAAAAAAACAAACAACAAAAAACATCTAAGTTTGTTCTCAGCATGTGTGGCTTCTTACATTCCCAAAGATCTGAGGTAATTGCAGATGAGACAAAGGTGCAGATACTATAATTTCAGGGTCACCCTAGCTTTCATTAGGGCTGAGAACATTACTAAGTCTCCAAGGAAGATCCTTCCCAGTGTTAGCAAGCCTATGATGTAGTAGCAACTGCTATCCTGGCCACTTTGCTTAACATTTCAATCTGTTGGGAAATCTGGCTGCTGGTCCTTGAAACCCAAATGAAAGCTGCAGATGGCTTCCCACATGTTTAACAAGGACAGTTGTTTGTTTTCACAGTGTCTCCTTCTCCTAAGGTGAGTATAGATGGCCTCAGGGAATATTTGCTGGCAGCAGGTGCCTAGGGCTGCGGTTTTCTCAGGTGTAGTCCTGGCAGACAAATGTGAAGGAAACCAGAGCAAGCCTCAATAGCTAATTAGGACATGCAAGGTTCTCAGCAGCACAAAGGTAGAAAAAACAGGGTTGTCAGATTCTTAATAGGGAAGGTGGTAACACTGCTGTGGTCTGGTGGCACTGAGAGAAATTAGTGTGGAGAAAAATGTCAGTGCCTACTGTTCAGTGGGGAATTTTCTTTTTACCCATCAGTGAGTCAAGTAATTTTAAGTTTTATAAGGAGCCAAGTCCAGAATCTCAAGGACACAAGTAAAGATTTCCTTTATTGAAAAGGTGAGGCTGAAGAAAGAAATGAAATAAAGAAAGTAACAAAACTCTTTCCCCATAAATATTGTAAATATACCAGCAAAGGGAGATAATTGGAGCTATTACAAGTACTGGGGGATTTGTGAAAGAAGACCAGGAAAGGAAGAACTATTTGGAAGCCCAGGTGGTCATTGATTGTTGACCTTGGAGTTAGGAGAACTGAGTTTGAATTGTGGTTCTGATACCATATGACCTTAATATTTGCTTTCAGAGCTTCAGCTTCCTGTCCTATTAATGGAGATAATAAAGCTTATAATACCTACTTCATAGAGATGTGGTGAAGACAGAGAAGCAAGCAGTTATTCTAATTCTCCCTCCAAGTAATTGATAAGAAAATTAAGTGTCTTAATGAATAAATTACTGGACCCAAAGTCAGGGAGATTCATCTTCATTAGCTCAAATATAGCTTCAGACACTAACTAGTTGTGTGACCAGGGGCAAGCCATTTAATCCTGTTTGTCTCAGTTTCCTCATATGTAAGAAGAGAAAGGAAGAGAAGGAAATGACAAAACACTCTAGTATTTTTGCCAAGAAAATTTCAAAGGGGTCACAAAGAATCAGACATTAGTGAAAAATGATTCAACAATAACAGAAAGTGATTGTTGTGTTTATATGCAAAAGATGAGGTCCTGGGTTACTTGGTAGAGTTAACAGAGAAAGCCTGAAGTATTGATAAGATTACTTCTTGAGGCAAGCAGGGAAGGGCACTGATGGAAAGCAGTTCAACCTTATAGTTCCAACCTCTGTGGAAGACTTGGGTAACCCCATGCACATATATAGAAGAATAGGCCTAGGAAAATTTATGGAATCTTTGAAGATTATCTTCCAGTATCTAGAGATCTTTTTGCTTTATTTTCTATCTTTCCCCCTAAAAACTAAAGCCTTAATTTAGGAAAGATCTGAAGCATTCATTCATTCTAAGGGGTAAATGACTTTTAAGGCTGAAAGTATCTTTCCTTGAGAATAGTTGCATATTTGCATTTCAAGAAGACAAAGAATGAATCTCTAGTTTTGGCTCTTCTGACTGACTGTTCTGAACTGTATGATAAAAATTGTTGCTGTTGTTTCGGCTAAACTCTGTATGAAACTGAAGGAGTGAAGGAACAGGAGAAGGAGATATCAAATTTTTTTTTAGCAGTTGACAGTTCAAAATGGAGCACTAATTTGGAGAAGCACTGCACATATGGAAGAACACGTCCAAATGAGAAGAAAGTTACAGTGAACAACTGATTGACACTCAACCAACAGTGAGAATTATTGAGGTTTAGAAAGGCTACCCTCAGATGAAGGTGACTTGCCATGGTATGTAATTGCCTGCCGATTTTCAAGACTAACTTACAATTTACCACAGGAGAATTCCAAAAACATACAATGGCTTCAATTTGAAAGCTTTCAAGGTAGTGATTTTCAAACATTTGTCTCTGGAATCTTTATCGCGTTTCTGACAGGAAGGTAGCTTGTGGTGATTATCTTCATTTAGGGCTGGATAAATTGAGATGAAGGCTGAATCTCTATCTTCCCGGAGTCTCAGTTCCTCATATGCAAAATGGAAGATAATAATAATGTTACTTCACCTCCCATCCACCTATACCTATTTTCCCACAGAGTTCTGAGACTGAATCTTGTAAACCTCCTTAATGCCCTACGTGAATAGAGGCAGAGCTTGTCTGGATGGAGAGGAGAAGAGGAAGGTTTGAGTGAAAAAAAAAACATTGTAAATATTAAAGTATATTATATTAATGTCAGCCATTATTATTATTACTTCGATAACTTCAGGTCAAAAATCCAGTCATTTGGTTCACAGTGAGTTTCATCATCCGTGCTTGAATATTTTGGCTCATAGCTTAATCATGGAGGCAAACTGCAGTGACCAGTTTGAACTTTTCAGATTCAATGACATGTAGCCAGGCAAATGTTGTCATGACATGGTTAAATTGGTTCTGTGGTGTTGGAACAAGTTATAAATCCAAGTATTCAGTCTTGAATTTTGTTTACTAGATTATATTTTAAAAAATTAACCCCAAAGTAGGCAATTTTGTTTTATCAAAGGATAGTTTTATTACTTTTATAAACTTCATTACAGCTTTATCAAAGCATAGCTTTATTGCTTTTATTAGCTATATACTATTTTGTAAGGGAAAGAACGTTTGACACCTAGAGGAGTGCTGAGGAGATATTTCTAAACCAAGCTGAAGGCTAAACAATTTTTTTTTGCTCATTAAAGGAAAAAAAGTCAATTGAGGGGCATGGACAAGATTAATGAAAAGATAACAGTTGGAAAATTAATGGAGGACTAGAAAATAGAAGATATCATGGAAATATACAAGGTGGAATTAATGAAGCTTAGTTCTTATATGGAGAGAAAAAGATTAAATTTGGGAATTTGTTCCTTTCCCTAGGAAGTCATAAACCTGCAGGAGAAAGTATTCATTTGTGTGTGGGTAATTCCATTGTTCCATTTTTCCTGTTTATTTTGCTCTTCTTTGTCAATGAAATATCATTTTCTTTAAGTTTCCTTCCTGATTTGTTGATAGAGATTACAATGGGTGGGGGCCCAAGTCCATTATTAACCAGTCGAATGCAACAAACATTTATTTAGTGTCAAATACATGCTAGCTGTTTATTATGTGCTATAAAAACAAAATAAAAAATAGTTTCTCCCCTTAAACATCTAACATCCTTTTTATCTATTTATTTTATTGAACTGAATACAAAATAAGAAAAAAAGAGTAGAAAAAAGAAAGATAGAAAAGGAAAATTAAAAAAAACACTGTCTTGTGCCCAGCAAAACATCAAGGAAAATCAAAATATATAACAATAAATTTCCATTTCAAGAAAGCATATATAATAATAGAAGAAATTATATTCATGAGTGAAAAAGCTTATATTCTTTTGGGGGCTGGTTTTCAGAGTAAAATAGATAAACATATAAATATGGTTATGATAATTTTAGGAGGAGGGAGAGAATTCTAATAACTAAGGGGATGAGACAATGACCCACTTGAGGGAAGGTAGAAATTCCAATAGATGGAGGTGAAGAATGGGAACTCATGAAAAGGTATGAAGGTAAAAAATGGAAGTCTGCATTCAGAGAACAGCATGTATTCATTATTTTGAGTAGAAATAGAGCTTGTGAAAGGGATCAATGTGTAATAAACATGAAAGGTAGACTGGAGCCATATTAATTTGTATTTTGTCCTAAAGACATCAGGAAGCATAGGACTGACATGGTTAAACTTGTATTTCAGGAAGGTAATTTTAAAAGTTGTGAGGATTGATTGCCATGGAAAGAGACTAGGAACACAGAGACCAGTTAGAAGGCTAATCGTTCAATTGACAGTGATGGGGACCTGAACTAGTTTGCTGGCTGTGTGGGTTAAAGGAGACAGATGTTTTAGAGAGAGAAATGACAAGCCATGGCATCTCTGGAAGTAGATGGTAAGAAATAAGGAAGCCCTTATTCTAAACAGAAACGTAAGTGGATTTCAAAACTTGAGTGGGATATTGATTGAGAGACGGAATCCTGGGGCCTTGAAATGCTTAATTAAAGTGGAGACAACAGAACAAAGAATTTAGAATGAGAGAACTTGGGTCAAATCTTGGCTCTGCCTTTTACTACATAGAAATCCTTTGGGAAAATAATTGAAAATTCCTGGGCTTCAGTTTTCTCATCTATAAGATAGATCAATTGGTCTTAGAGATTCTTTTCATCTTTATAATATTGTATTGCTGTAACATCTCTTTCATTAGACCCCCCTCCTTTTTTTCCCTTATTTGCAGAGCTGCAACCTTAGTTTATGCTTTCCTCTCCCCTTTCTATCTTCCATGAAACTGGAGCCTGAAATATATCTATATATATACACACATATATACATATCCCATACATATTTATATATGTATATACATATCCACATATAAAAACATACATACACACACACATATATATATATATATACACATACACACACACACACATATATATATATATATATACACATACATATCCACATATATTGTTATCTGTTTCTTATCTCTTTTAAGATGGGAAACCATCATGACTCTCTTGTCAAAATGGGAGTTTTGGTATTCCCAAAGCCTACCACAGTCTTTGGCACATAGTAAACAATGATGCTTTCCCATTCAGTCTTTCTATAAATCAAGTATTTATTTATTTATTTTTTTTGCTGAGGTAATTGGGGTTAAGTGATTTGCCCACGGTCACACAGCCAGGAAGTATTAAGTGTCTGAAGCCAGATTTGAACTCAGGTCCTCCTCACTCCAGGGCCAGCACCAACTAGCTGCCCATCAAGTATTTATTTTTTATAAAATAAATATCAATAGTAATATAGTAATATGCTTACTAGATCCCAGGCTCCATCCTTAGCTCTAAGGATACAAATGCCTGAAGTGAGTTTGGAGTCTAATGGGAGAAACAATAAGTACATATACAGGTGTTCAAGTAAACTTGGGGCAGTTTTAAGCACTTAAATTTTCAATTCATTCTGTATAAGTATGTAAAGAATAAATTTAAAGATAATAACTGTAAAGTAGTTAGATACAAGATAGTCTGAGGAAAACTTTAGCCTTTGAAGAGATCAGGAAAGGCTCTATGTAAAAGACAATGCTACAATTGCAACTGGAAGGCAGAAAGATGTATTCTGTGAGGCTGAAGTGAGAAAGCATGTGTTTCAGGCATAAGAGCTGGCCTATGGAAAGTAAGGGAAGAAGGGAATGGAGGCAAAGTCAGTTTGACAGGATCCCAAAGTATAGGAGGCAGGATAATATATAATAAGGATAGAAAAATTGGGGCTAGGTTGCAAAGGTTTTTAAATGCTAAACAGAGAACTTGGCACATAGTATGTTTGATTTTAGACGGAAAGATGAAAAGTTCTGTTTTGAATGTGTTAGTGGTACAGTGGTAGACCATTGTGCTTCAAGTTAGGAAGACCTGAATTCAAATTTGACCTCAGAGTTTTCTGAGCTACTTTGTGTTACCCTGGAAAGTAGTTTAATCTTTGATTTCCTCAGTTTCCTCATTTGTAAAATGTACCTTCTTCCCAGGATTGCTGTTAAGATCAAATGGGGCAGGGGCAGCTAGGTGGTGCAGTGGATAGAGCATCAGCCCTGAAGTCAGGAAGACCTGAGTTCAAATCTGGTCTCAGACACATAACATTCCCTAGCTGTGTGACCCTGGGCAAGTCACTTAACCTCAATTGCCTCAGCAAAAAGCAAAAAAAAAAGAGATCAAATGGGGCAATAATTTTAAAGTTCTCAGAATAGTGCCTGGCATAGAGTAAACACTATATAAATAAAGCTATTATTATTATTATGTATTATGTTTGAAATGTCCATAATACATCCATTTTAAAATAATTAGTGATCAGTGCATTTGACACTGTTGATTATTTTAAAAATAATTATTTTATTTTTAATTCATGGCTAAAACAAACATTTTCATAACATAGCATAATAAAAGCATTTGCATGTGAAACTGCAAATCTATTATGTACAACTTATTGTTCCTTTTAAATGTGTGATAAAGTTGTCATGTAAATTTCTTTTTTCTTTTTTTCCCTGCCAACCTAAAGATGGTTATCATTAGACACAAATATGTATGAATATATATGTATATATACATATATATTAAAATAATTTCATATATACTTCTATTTATCAATTCTTTATCTGGATGCAGATAGTGTGTCTTCATACATCCTTTGTAGTTAATTTGAATATTTCTAGTACTCAAAATAACTTATTTACTCAAAGTTGTTCTTAAAACAATATACAATGTTCTCTTGGTTCTGATTATTTCACTCTTTGTTATTTTACACGTCTTTCCTTTTTTTCCTAAGATCAAAAAGCTCATTGTTGATCACTTTCTTCTGATGAAAACTCTTACCCTAGGCTATTGTGATACTTCTTTCTGGTTCTTTAGTTTCTCAACTGTTCATTCTCAATATCCTTTGCTAGATCATTTTGGTCATGTGACCTAAATGATTGTTCCTCATGGCTCTGCTAGCCCCTCTGCTCTTCTCTCTCTCTCAGTGACTGCATCAGTTCTTATGAGTTTCACTATCATTTGTATGTATATGAATTTCAGCTATATATATCCAACCAACCCCAGTCTCTCTCTTTTTTTTCCTGAGGTAATTGGGGTTAAGTGACTTGCCCAGGTTCACACAGTTAGGAAGTATTAAGTGTCTGAGGCCAGATTTGAACTCAGGTCCTCCTGACTTCTGGGCTGGTGCTCTATCCATAGCACCACCTACCTGCCCCCAACCCCAATCTCAATCATCAAATCTTTATTAAATGCTTCATCATTGATTGATTGATTGGATAAAATGACAAAGCTTA
>JAJPUD010000029.1:1123015-1146436 GCA_023553655.1 Myrmecobius fasciatus
CTAATTAAACTTACATCTGTGTTTACTTGGGAGATGAGTACATTGCCTTGCCATAGGCTGAATCATGGAATTCATGGGATGCAGAAGAAAGTCACATGCTTTCTAATGTCCTGTACAATTAAGTAAAGGACATATTCTTTGATTGTCCCCAAGTTGTCCCCTATTTTATTAACATGCATTGCTGTGTGATCCCATTCCTAAAAGGGCCCTCAGCTAGGAACAAACAATCTCAAGAGATCTGATAGGTTACGTAAACTGGTGATCTTAGAGTGATTTCTAATTAAATGTTGTAATTAACAAAGAAACTTATAATTTACTTTGATTTGTTTCACCCCTTTTTAGTAAAATTTCTGGGGTAAGAGAGCAATGTTTAGCAATGGAATAACTGTTCCCGGTTTATTCACCATCTGCTATTGTCCAGTATTCTAAGGCTAATCGTATCCTCTGCTGCTGTCCTGAGCCTTGGCATGTGGATGATAAAGTAATTTCTGGGTTGGGGTGAAATCTACTACAAATCAACAAGCTTTTAGCTTTACAGTTAGCAGTCAGTTCTGATTTCATAAAAGACTGAACAGGAGAATGATGGGAATGGTGTTGGACTTGATCCTTTTCAGGAGTGACTTTCTTATGACTTTTATTTTTTAGACTTCTTAGAGGAAGTTGAGAATGTCTGAGTCAGCAAGAAAAAGAAGGCACATTGCATGTGAAAGGCAATAGTGACTTAATGGAAAAGCTCCAAACTGGCCATTGGATTCATATTATATTTTATTTTTTAAAGTGGAACTTGATATTTTATTTTTATTTTATGTTTTACTGATGACTTTTGTTTTTTACATTAAAATTATTTCCATACATTTATCCTCAGACCTGTTTCTCATGGAAACTTTTAACAGAAAAGCAAGTAAATGAACACAACCACATATGCAAAAATATGTAATATTTTCAAACCTCTATCAAGAAGTAGAAAGTATATTTATTCTTTAAAAACAATATTTGTCTTTATGTTTAATCTGAGAGAGATATCATGGAATGAGAGCTGACCCTTAAGCCAGAAAGACCCAGATTCAAGTTATACTTCTGACATATAACACATATGTGACTCTGGACAAACCACTTAACTTTTAGTTCTCTCTGTAATATTCTAAAAAAAAAAAAAGATTTGCAGAGGAGGTGCCAATCTATATTGGTAGAGGAAGTTCCCTCATTTGAAAGTTTCCTGTATCAAGGAAACTATAATTCTAGCCTAATTTTTATCCCTCACTACAATATATTTGGTTGTATTTTAGTGCTATTTTTATTTACTTTATTGAAGTCAGTGTGCATATTGTTCTCTTACTTATTTCCTATCCTCTGAATTAGTTCAGAGAAGTCCTCCTGTTATTTTTAAATTAATTATCTTTACTTTATTCATTTTTAAATGGTACATCATTTACATTTTAGCAGCTTGAGCTCATCTAGTCTAACTCTCCCATTTTATGGATGAGGTCTAGGGGAGGAGAGAAGTTCACTATTTGTCCAAGGTCACACAGAAAATAAAGAACTGAAATTCAAACTCAGGTCTTGTAACTCAAGACTCATTGGTCTTTGTACTATGTACTAAGTACATAGTACTTTGTACTATGCTATGATCTGCTGATTAATACCAAAGCATCAAATGTGATTTTTTAAGGGAAAAAGGGCAAAATCTAATTTCTAGCAAATCTGGATTCAAATGTAAGAGTCAGGAAAGAAGCCAGGGTTTTTTTTTTTTTTTAACACTCCGAAACACAGATTTCTCATATACCCCAACTTTATTGCTTATGAGGGTCTTTGAATTTTCAATTTTGTGATGTAAAAACAAAGAAAAGAAAAGCTGCATTATTTAAAATGCAGTGTTGTAGGTTTTTTAATCCTTAATTTAGGCAAAGTTCTTTAGTACTTTAAAAACATTCAAACATCAGAAGAAATGGTAGCTGCTCATGGTATTACCTTTAATTTTTATAAGGTTTTCCCCCAGCATTGTTAGTATTTATGAACACATAAAAATATTACCAATTCATGGGCAAAGTATGAAATATGCAAATAATTTGTTCAGTGAATATGCACTCATACTATACATAGTAACATAGAAAGAGACTTTACGGCTTCATTTGCCAACTTGTGGCAGTCAATCTGTCAGTTAATTACAATTAATTCTCAAAACAGAACTGAATGTATTCAGAGTGGTGAAGTCGTAAGACATATTAACAATAGTTTGCATTCTCCATTCATGGCATTTCAGGATATTATAGTGTATGTGTGATGAATTCACATTAAGAGTAGTGCATTGCATAAGGCTAAATAACTTTGATAGAATGTTGACATGCTTCTCTCTCTTTTTCTAAAGAACACATCAATTCACTAAGCAAAATAAAATCACATTCTACTTCCAAAAAATTAAGAAAATGAAGATTTAATTTCAAAGAACAGTGTTGAACAAGCTCCACAGAATAGATTGTAAATTCTTACATTTTAAAGCCATAAGAACAGAATCTTGGGTCAAAAATATGCTGCTGTTCCTTTTTTACTACTCAAAACTCTAGTTATCCAACAAGTTACCCAAAGTTTACAGTATAAACTTTATTTTATGGGGAGTGGGTGAGTAAGACTTCTATAAAGCTAGAGAGTTCAAGTTTTATTTTCATCTTTAGCAGCAGCATTTATTAGCATCTTTAGTATTTAAACAAAACATTAAAAATGACTTGTAAGACATACATATTGTCACTGCATAATCTTTAGCCTAGCATTCCCAAACTCTGAATTTATAATGTTAGGGTCAGTTCCTAGAAACTAAATCAAAAGATTACTCTCTTGAGCTTTTTTACAGAGTTTATTCTGGGAAATGTCTCATAATACTCCCTCAGTATATAATTGACCTTTTCACTATATCCCTACTTTGAGGAGCAGTAGGACACCAGACTAAGAGAATTAGAGAGGAAATAATATATTTCTGTGGACCAGAAAGAGTGATGGTTAGTTAAGTTTGTTAATTAAGATTATATTGTTAAACATGCAATGATCCCACTCAACCTGTTCCATAGGTCAGTTGTGTCCAGGCAAAGTGAGAGGTTCCAGACTGCACACAGACATTGAAATGCAGGAAGAGTGAATCCTTCTAAATTTCACCAGATCCTGTAACTCAAAATCCTATACTGTATATGGGCTGGGAACTCTGATTCAAGACTTTAAGACTAAGGATGACTAGGTCCAAGGGAAATATGAATTGAGTAACCCATGAGAATTATGTCATTATGCTTCTTTGCTTTCTTATGGAGGAATTTAATACATTATTTAGAACTTTTGGGTGCAGATGGATCCTATAATTGGGAATATTTATAGGGTTTAGAAGACTGGTGAGCATATAGCCACTTAGTGAATATTTACTCTTTGTTATTATGCATTATCCCCTTGTAATTGAGTGATGCTTATTTACTTATTGAGTCTATTCTAAGAATAAAAACATATGTAGCATTCCAACATGTGTTTCTGCTTCTGTGGAGAGCCAGTTCCCTCATAGCCTGGTCACTAGACTGGTATTCATTGAAATGCATCATGGTTAAAAAAAAAAAAAAGGAGTGTTAGTCATTGGGGAAGGGGTCCAGAACCAATTTTGAATGACTTTAAATCCACAAATCCATGTACCTCTAGACAGGGAATTCTACTATAGTCAGAGACTATATAGTTCTCATAGGCAAAGGCAGATAAAACACAGGAGGTCTCAGACTTAGACTCTTTCATTTAATCAAAGTCCTGCCCAAAGTTACATGCAAACACATGTAAGCTGTTAGGGTGTGTGGAATACTTCAGGAAGTAGCTATCATATATGAATTCAAATCACAACTCTGACACTTTATATATATATATGTATATATATATATTTGCTTCATCTCTCTATTCCTTCATTTTTTTCATTATGAAATGAAGGAATCAGGCTAGAGCACCACCCTTATAGTTCTTAGACTGTGATCCTATGGTCCTGTGTATTCAGAGGAGGTAAAAAGGATAAATGGTTAGGGAGATGTCTTTTTTATGATCAAAATTTGAATATGAATGCTTCTATAATTGGAAAACCATTTCTGTGGGTCTAAACATCTTTATTATGGGTGTTTATCTTCTTTAACCCATTCCATTCCTGAGCAGAGGTTTAGAATGTGTTTCACTAATTTAAATTAAAATGTGCTAGTTAAGTATTTTCTGTTAGCACAGTATTTGTAGCTATTATCACAAAAAAGAGGTTTCTTACTCATTGCAGTTTTAAGAGGGCCTTTTTTTTTTTTTTTGTAACGTGGAGGAGATGTATTTTGGTTGGTTTCAAAGGGCAGAATTTAGACCAATAGATTGAAGTTACAGACAATTTTTGCTTGGATAAACTTTTAGCACAACAGAAGACCTGTCTCCCCAAACAGAAAGCACCCAATCATTGGGAAAACTTAGAGAGCAACAAGATGATTTTTTAATTTTGATCAGGGATATTGTGTAGAGATTTCCTGCATTTGGAGGGAGAGTGGACTAAACAATCTCAAAAGTTTCTTCCAGTTAAAGTCTAAGAGTGTGGAATCTGTAGTAGGAGCAGAAGACTCATATTTGAATCTTCTGCTTACCATCTATGCAATTTCAGCATGTCGCTTAATCATTTAGGGCCTCTGTTTCCTCATTTGAAAAATGAAGGAGATGAATTGGATAATCTCTAATATCCCTTCCTGCCTTCAATCTATGATCCTAAATCAAAGGCTTATATATCTTTACCCTTTTCTTACCCATAACCTTTCATTTGAACAGGCAAAAATCCTGCATGTACATAATAATAGACTGCATCTCAATGAAATGTGGATTACTATGATGAGTAAATTGTTTAAAATACCATTTGTATTTAAAGTCAGACTCATAATTAATGTGTGGCAAGATTTTCCATTTCAAACCCATTTGAAATGTACTTCTAAAAGACCCTGGTCACAGAAACCTCTGCTACTTTGAACTGAATTTATAATGTTGGTTTTGTTTAGAAAAATTATCATTAGCTGTTAATGGCAAAGTGTATTTCCATGCATTTCACATGTCAGTCACCCTTTGGTTTTATTGGGTAGTTGCAGAGATCCAGATCCTTATTTTCTCATTCATGTTATACATAAGGTGTGAAAAAGGCATAGCAAAAATGTGCAGTAGATGATTAATGTATTTTAAAGCCTTTACTCCTGAAAAGGAGGAAATTGCATATTTGCTTTTTCTATTAGTCGATTGACTAAATCCTTTATTGGAATTATTATTATAATAATGCACTCTTAGAAGAATTATTCTTTCTTTCTGCAGAGAAGGCTTGGCAATTAAATCAATTGGGTCCTATAGAGATTTCTTGTTAAAGGATCTATTTCCCTGTGTCAATCAGAGCATTTTCAGACAGGTTTCTTGAGCATGAAAGAATTTTATTGTTATGTTATAAAAGGCTTTTTAAAAAGAATACAAGCCACAAAATGGATTATGATAGCTTATTCTTATTAAGGAATTATGATAAGGTAAAATGTCTTTTTCTGAATGATGCCTTAGGTTGCTAGGAAAAGGGTATATTTTCTAAACTTTACTGTTAAAAGTGCTATTTAACATAACATACCTTTGTGAAAAATCATGAAATTATTACTACTACTTGATATTTATATAGCATTTTAATGTTATCAAAATGTTTTCTTCACAACAGCCTCATAAGGTCAATTGTTACAAATATTATTATTCTTCACATTTTCCATATGAAGAAATTGGGGCACATTGATGTTAAATGACCTTTCCAAAGCCACAGAACTGGTAAGGGTAGGATCAGGGTTAGTTCACAGTAGTTCCTGATCCCAACTCCAAGATTCCTTCCTACTATACTGTACTGTCTTTCAAGAAAAAAAAAATCTCTTAACTTGTATTTTGTTTGATTTATCACATTTTGTGATATGTGATTTTCCTTTTTTGTACTAATCCTTTATACTAGTCATCTGTATTAGATATACTTCTATAGCTAATCTTCCCTTGTCATAAAGAAAAAACAGGCAGGTAAAACCAGCCAAGTTAACTATCAGATTTCTGTAGTCTTGACTATAACATCCCTACCTTGAAGTGAGAAATGTTTCATTACACCATTAATCCCCAAACTGCTTTTTACTATTTATATTTACATTATTTGTACTCATTGTATATGCCCTCCAATTCTGCTAATTTTACTCTGTATTAGTTCACAGAATGGTGTAGTAAAAGTCAATTACATTTGAATACCACAATTTGTTCAGCTATTCCACACTTGATAGCCACCAACTTCTAGATTATTCTAAAGCATAATGTTTAGCAATTTTTGTTTAGCATCTCTCAACTTTGATCCCTGAGAATATCTGTGCTCATAACTGATTGTCATATTGAATACAAAGATAGATATAGATATATAGATATATCTATAGATATATTGAGGAGACAGAACATGGCATGGACTAAAAATTAACAACATATTCTTTTTTCATATTGGAAGAAATTTCAAAACATGATTTTAAAAAATAGACATTTGGAGGGAAAATCTCTCTATAATTTGCTAACATTGGTTGCTACATCATAGCTACATTGTTAAATATAGAATTAATTATAGAGAACTGAATGGTGAAGCTATAAATATAGAGAAGAAAAATATATTACCCAAAAAGGCACATACTTTACTAATTTTTTTATGCTCACTTTTTACTCATGACCCTTTCTCCTTCCTTCTGTGACTTTCAGAATTGATTATCTGATCCAGTATTATTTTGTTAGTTCTTAGGCTATTAGATCACCAGTATCAGAAACCTTTGAATTTCACCAGTTACTGTGGAAATGGAAATAAGAATGTACCCCCTTTAAAATGGCCAACTTAATGTGTTTTAAAATGAAAAGTATCTACTCCTTAGCTGGTACACTATGTTAAAAGGCCTTATTATTAGTTAACTTTGAAATGAAAAGATCATTAACAAAGAAGGGCCAATTTGTATATAAAATTAAGATGTCTTCTACTGGTCTAATTGGGCAGGCAAGAGTGAGTATTCTGTGGAGACTGAGACACACAGAGTAGAAATGGCCATTGTAAGAATGAATCAAAGAGGTGACAGAGCATTAGACTGACTAGAAACCCTATGGCCATTTCTATTCTGTATGTCTCAGTCTCCACAGAATACTCACTCTTGCCTGTCCCTTGAGGGACAGAAAGACGGGAGAAGTAGGAAGAAATAGAGAAGAAAATTCTGCTTCCAAAAAGATCTTTCAGGCCAAGATTGGTTTGCTATGATCTTCAAAAGGTACCAAAACTTCATCATCATCATCTTCATCATTATTGTTATCATCATCATAATCACTAACATTTATGTGACATTTACTATGTTTAGGAACTGTGCTAAGCACTTTACAATTATCTCATTTGATCTTCCTTTTAGTTCTATTTTTAAAAATCTCCATTTTACAGTTGAGGAAAATGAAGCAATAAAAGATTAAATGACTTGCTCAGAGTCACATAGTTAGTAAATGTTTTAGACTAGATTTGAACCAAGACCTTTCTGACTCTTGACCTGATACTCCATTCATGACACCACTAAAACCACATGAGAGCATTTATTATATATTGACAGGGCTCATTTGGTGGTTATGATAGACTATATCTGGAAATGCCTGCTATATAAAAATTAAAGACATCAATAAAACATTTAAAAAAAGTGAATATGTGTCAAATCAATCTTTTTTTTTCTATCTCACTTGAGCAACTGGGGCATATTAGGTGGTGGTAAGGAAAATCCTTAATAATTATTAATTATTATTAATAATGGTTCAGTTAACCTTCTTGGGCCTCAATTTATTCTTCTGAAAAATTAAGGATTGTACTTAGGTCCTTTCTAGAGATACTTATTTTATGAATTTGTTACTACATAAGTAGAAATTTAGAATAACAATTATGATGGAAAGGAAGGGAACTTTTGGTTTTTGGTTCTTTATTGTGCTTCTGTATGTAAATGAATGAATGTAAAATATTGATTAAACCCTTATTATATGTCAATTACTATGCTTAAGACCTGGAGATAAAGATACAAAAGCAAGACAGGCTTTGTTCTTAAAGAGTTTATTTTCAAATGTAGCAGACAACACATGGGGCAATGATGAACCAGGAAGAAGTTAGGGTCTAATAAGTCACAAAGATGGTGAATGGAACAGTAAAGCAATCTATTTGATTCCAAAGTCAATTTAATTACAGTTCTCAGAGAAAGAGATGGAAGGGATTAGGAAGGTAGACATTAAACTCACGTAGTGAAAGTAGGGTTGAAAATAGCTAAGTAAAAGTCCCAAGGAGTGCTGAATTTAATGGGCTAGCTCTTCCAGCAATGGTCTCTATTGGTCTGGTTTGAACAGTGGATCAACAATTGCTACCAGTGAAGCATTGAAGCATAATATGACAGTTTCTTCATTTTAGCAGCTCCACTGAGGATAATGATCATCACAGCAGAATCAATTGAGCAGCCTGGTTTGCATTGTTTGTTAATGCAAAGGCAATGGATAGAAATGTGCTATGAGTCATTCACTTAGCACACAGATATCTTCACAATCTAGTGCCCTGCTTGGAGATTTTGTTGCTCATTGACAATGCAAATCAGAATTTAGGCACTGGAATGAAAATAGACTTCATTGAAAAATCTTTAGTAAACCTTGCCACACTTTCTTCAAAGGAAATTAATTATGTTTACTTCCCCCCAAATTTGCCCAAAGTTGACTCTCCTTGTGGTAACTTGTAATGGAAAATGAGTCTGAAATAGCTACACTAATACTTAATTCTTTCTGGCTGAAGGAGTGTGTATACATGTGTATGGTTGTAGCTGTAGGATGATTTCATGTAGAGTTGTAGGGAAACTTGTTTTTGTCAGTCAACTAGCATTTATTTATTTACTTATTTTTTATCTGTATCAGAGGAGATGAGAACTCATTTAAAATATTTATTTAATATTTTTCTAAGTTACATTTAAAACAATTTTTTTACATTTATTTTTGAAAATTTTGAATTCTAGATTCTCTCCCTTAACCACATGTGAAATTACAACACATTTCCATGGAAGTCATTTAAGCAGATTTTGTTAAAGACCTTTTCTCTGTCAGATACTATGCTAAGTACTGGGAATACAAAGAAAGGCAAAAAAACCTAGTTACTGTTTTCAAAGATCTCATAGTCTAATGGGGAGGATAATATGGGAACAATTTGGAGAGAGTATAAGAGAGAAGAGGGCAGTGGATAGATTGTTGGGCCTGGAGTTGGAAAGACTCCTCTTTGTGAATTCTAATCTGATCTCATATATTTACCAGCTATGTGATTCTGAGCAAGACATTTAATCCTGTTTGCCTCAGTTTCCTCATCTATCCAATGAGTTGGAGAAGGAAATAGCTAACCACTCCAATACCTTTGTTGAAGAAAATCTCATATAGTGGGGTTGGACATGACTGAAATTACTTAGTAATATAAAAGAGAAGACATTAAGACTGAGGAAGGCTTCTTAAAGAAGGTAATACTTTAGCTGGGGCTTGAAGAGAGCCAGGAAGCTAGGAGGTAGAGATAAAAAAGAGAACATTTTAGGAATGGGGGACAGCCAATCAAAATACTTTGTCAGAAGAGAGAGTGCCTCCTGTGAAGAAAAGCAAAGGGGCCAGGTGCCAATATCTCAGATTATGTGAATGGGAAGAAGATGTAAGAAGTCTGGAAAGATAGGAAGGGTCTAAGTAATGAAAGTTTTTAAAAGTCAAACAATCCAATGCTTGCTTCCTGTCAGTAAGGAAAAAGGTTAGACTGGTTGAATAACTCCTTAGATCATCTAGTACTTTTCTACTACATCAAGATTTAGAAAAGTACTAAGTAGGAAATAAACATTTATCATCTATTATGTTGCCAGGCACTCTTTAAACATGCATTACAAATATAGACTACCAGCTTATTATTTGAAAATGTTTATAATACTTGATTGGAAAAAAGAAAACCAAGATTTAAATTCTGCATCAAAGTCTTAACTGGTTGTATACCTTGAGCAATACCATAGCTAATAAAATGAGAGCAGTGGACTCATTGGTATCTAAAATTCTTTTCTAGCTCTAAATCTCCGCTTCTCTGTAAGGCAGTAAAATGAATTTATATGCCAAAATGTTGCTTCCCATGACTGCAAGTTCTATTCCTAGCAAGAAGATCAAATGCTTGTTTTCCTCACTCCAATCTATCCTCCATTCAGTCACCAAAGTGACACTAAAGCATGTATGTCCATGTCCCACCTTCTCCCCTCCTGCAAATAAAATCCAGTGGCTCCCTATCACCTCCAGAAACAAGTACAAAATGCCCTTTTTGGCACTCAAAGTCTTTCATAACCTAGTCTCATCCTACCTTTCCAATCTTATTACATCTTATGCCCTTCCAAGTATTCTTGAAACCATTAATAATGACTTCCTGGCTGTTCCAGGAACAAAACACTCCATCTTTTAAGTTCAGTCTTTTTCTCTGGCTACCTCCATACCTCATACCTGAAATGCTCTCTCAACTTAATCTCATCTACTGTCTTCCCTGGTTTTCCTTAAATTCCAACTAAAATCCTATCTCTTACAAGGAATTTTCCCTACCCACTCAATTCTAGTCCCTTCCCTCTCTTAATTATGTCCTACTTATATTGGAAAAATACTCTGGAGGCCCCAAGAAAATACATTCTCTAATTCCTTCCAGTGTGCTCAAGCTAGCTCAAGCAGAATCCACGTAGGGGAAAGTATATATACTAAGGGAGGAAGGAGAAGGGACAGGGTCACACTCTTTCAACTTTAAGATGCTCTGCCCTCCATATCCCTTTAAAAGAGAATTTCATGGAGATAATATCTGTTCCAAAGGAATGATTTGCTAAAAGTAGAATAGTCAATAGCCAATTAAACAAACATTAAGTGCCTACCTTATGCAGATAAATGTTTTAGGATTGGGGAAGATACAAAATTTAGAGAAGATTATACCTGTTTTTAGTTATATAATGTTCAATGACATTGTACTATTTTATGAAGCCTTAATATTGTATAATATAAGTTTCAAGAGGATAGGGATCAGACTTTATATAAACTTTCTTTCTCCCCCAGCCTAGCAGAGCTCTGATCTGCTATTCCCAATTTTAAGTTCCTTAACACTAGAGATGATGTACTTTTAAATGGCACATGTTACTTAGTTGCTTGGTACTCAGTTCATTAAAATTGGCCAGGGAGAATACCAATAAATTTAATAAAAAGTCACTAAGAGGAAAAAAATAGAACAAGATATAGATTGAAAACAAATTCTGATGAAAAACAAAAGAAACTAACACAAATAAAGCCATTGTATTAATATACATTAGAGGCAGCATGGCTTGTCAGAGACAGAATGTAATCCCAGTTCTTCTGGGATTACATTCTCTGTTCTTTACCAGCTCTGTAATCCTGAGAAATTTAAGTTCTCTGAATTTATTTGTTTATTTATTTATTTTGCAAGAATAAGTTTTGGTAGTATACTGGGTAGTAGATAGAATTTTGTACCTGGAGTCAGGAAGGCCTAAGTTAAAATTTAGTTTTAGACGCTTCCTTGCTTTGTGACCCTTGGTAAGTCACTTAAACTTGCTTACCTCAGTTTCCTCTTCTGTAAAAAGAGCTGGAGAAGGAAATGGCAAACTATTCTGGTATCTTTGCCATGAAAACCCTAAATGGGGTTATAAAGAGTTGGACATGATTAAATATCAAATTAGATACACACATACACACACCCCTTTACTCTTAGTTTTGACCTCTGAGTTCACTGATAATGAAAATACCAAGACAGTTTGGGAGCAGTTGTACAGTTTAAAATCTTAGATAAATGCTTGTGGCCCAGAGACTTCAAGTGAATAGACCATAGTGATACAGCCAACATGTGTCATAGGTAGAATTTAAGACACCAGTTGTGACTTGCAAACTATTCTCTTTCTAGACAATACTGTCTCAGCACTTAACTAGGGACACACTGTATTCAGGCCCCTTCTTGACAAGGTTAGCACAGTAGAATGCTCTCTTTTGCTCATAGTTCCATTTCTTCTCTGAACTCCTGTTGTCTGAGCTGTTGCTATCAGGGGAACTTTGATAGAGGATATCTTAACCTTTAAAGAGTCTTTACAGCAATCTAGTAAGGCACCTATCATCAACTTTACAAGTTGCTTTCTTGGGCTAAATAATTATTACTAAAAAAGCCTTTGGTGCCATTGATTCATGAGTACCCGATGGCATACCTAAGCTGTCTTTAAAAGTAAGTTTCATTCCTCTTTGCTTGATGGAAAGCAACATCATTACTTTGAGAATATTGAAAACGTGGTTTTAGTTGCTTGGGGCAAGCACAAGTAGAAGGAGGGGAGGGACAGAAGGAAAAAAAAGTGATTCACTTGAAAAATGGTCAGAGGAGCACATAACTGTGGTTGTACAACCTTGAAAAGTACAATATGCTAAAGGAAGTTAGCTGTAATACTTTTTTTATTGGACAGCTTTATGTAGGTACAGAAGCTATTTAAATTTGGGGAAGGCAGAGATGAAGCCGACATGCACAGAGTTGCAAGGCCTTTTATCGGGTTAGTCAAAATATTAATGGAACTGTTTATGACCCTGCTAGAATAGTAGGTTTCATATCCCTAATGCAATTTGTCTTCCCAGATTTGTCTCATCACCTCATTTCCCTTCTCCTCGTTATCCTCCTCTGCCACTGCTTACCATGGCTAACCAACTTCATCAACTGCTCCCTCGATCCTAGATCTGTGCTCTTTAGACAGAACTCAAGAGACCCATTTCATCTAGTTCTCAGATTGAGATTCCCAGCTGTTTCTTACTCATCGCCCCAGACATCAGAAATTGAAGGTATTTAAAGAGAGATATCAGTTTGCTGGGCCATTTCAAAGACCTCTCTTCAGTAATTAAGTTGCAAATCAGTTAAAATCTTTAGACACTGAAAGTTAGATCACTTCTCTGGGAAAGAAACAATGAATCATACAAGTAAAAGGTGCAAATGATTTTCCCTCCACCCTGGTGTCTCGGTGTGTTTCAAATATGAGTAAGATAAATCCCTTCCATAAAGCACATGCAAAAAAAAATCAATAATCAATTTACTTTTACTCACGAAGCAGAAATTAAATAGAGGAATATCAGTTTTTCCAGAGATGAGTTATTCTCAATAGGAACCATTGTCAGCAATGTTGTATCAGCTACTCTTCCCATTTATGGATGGATTGACTGTGGAGCTCTCTTCAAAGAGAGGAATACCTGTATTTGTTCTTGACATAAAAATCTGGACAGCTGCCCACACACTGTCTCCCCAAAGCCTTCCTCTTTTTTGTGCTCTTTCCATTCTTCTTTTTAAATTCATTACCTTTATTACTGCTAATCTTTTTTAACAATGAGTTTGTGTTTGCTCTGCACCCAGGACAGTGAATGCTTAAATTTTCAAAACCTGAACCCACAAATCAGGAGAGCTCTCTATTTTTCCATGTATAAATATAGATAGATATAAGTAAATATGCATATGTGTATATATATGTATATTTTAAGTTCTTCAAAGATTATTTGTTCTGAGAATTTTTTTTAAAAAGCACAATAGTTATGGTTAGATTGAATTTACACCACTCCCAGGATGTGTAGAGACTTGTAAAATTCTACTGGAAAATAAAAGCAGTAGGGATATACTGAAAGAAGGTTTAATTGTCCAATCATCAAATAATACAACAATGAAGAGAAGGCAAATTATAGGTTTTATCCAAATTACATGGTATTGATTTTGGCACTGATTTTTTCCCCCTGCTCTTCTCCCTTGATGCTATTTTATTGCTTTCTCCATCTTACTGAACTTGTAAGCTGTGCTCAAGTAGACAGATCTACATGTTTACTGCTGGCTCCATATACTTTGGACAGGTGCCTATTTTCTTTCCAAACTCTCCCTTTTGATGACTGTTAAGAAGTACTATCACACACCTTTTCTGAGTTGAATAATACTACACAGTCAGCTAGAAAATTATTATTAACCCCATTTTATAAACAGACAACCAATGGTCCAAAGAGATCACAGTTTTGGGTAAGATTAGAGATCTAGAGGACGCAGGATGGTAGAGTTTGAACACATTTTACACATTTATTAAGTGAATACATATACTGAATTGATATGGATACAAATAATAAACCCTGTACTTAGACAAACTCGGTGGGAGGCTTTGTTTATGTTTTTGGAATCTCTGAACCTGATTAACACCAAGTTCTTGGAATAGTAAGGAAACCAGTTTGGCTGAAATGAAGAGTCAAGTAGGGAAGTGATATGAAAAAAAATTAGGAAAAAAATAGTCTGGTGCCAGACTTGTGAAAGTCAAAATAACAACCTGAAACATTTGTATTCTTCTAAAGGAAATAGAGAGCTCCTGAAGATTCTTTAGAAGTAGTAACATAGTCTTACCCCTGATTTAAGAGGGTTAATTTGGCAACTGTGGAGGAAGGATTGCAGAGGGAGAAAATGGAAGAAGGGAGACCAATCACAAGGATATTCCAATAGTCTAGGTAAGAGATAAGGAGACCCTGAACCAAAGTATTAATAATGTGAATGGAGAGAAGGGGAAAAATAGGAGAGATATTGTGAAAGTTTCTCTTAACAGCTTATAAATTTGTTGATATTAAGAACTATATATGCCTCCAGAGTTAGTATAGTGTTCAACACAGGCCAGACAACAACAAATGCTTGTGTAATTGAAACGGAGAAATAGGTGATACCTATTTTGGTTGATTAAAAACCATTTTTTCTTGTTTCTAGTTGTTTTTCAGATAATTGACTTTGCAGGACAAGTGATTTCTACATGTGCGAAATGACTAAGTCAAAGTACAATTCTTTAATGAAATAACTATATTTCCCCTAAATATATATGCATATATTAAATACATGCACAAAGTGTACGTGTATGCATACACAAACATGTATGCATATTGTATGTAATGCAACATGTACACATACAATCTAAATTTGCGTGTATGCAATACACATAAATACATAAATATTTGGGTATGTCTACAATGCAGATACATATATATGCATATGTACGTGTGTACATAAACATGCACATAAAATAAAACCATGTATATGATATACAGACAACCATATTATGTGTTTATATAAACACACATACATATACACATATACATACTTATGAAATTAGGGTTAGAGGATTCAAAGGATAGAAAAGGCAGAAGAGAGGAAAAATAATAGAAAAAAATAAGAAGTGATAACAAAGTATGCTGATACCCTTTGGACTGTTGTATAAAAAAGATAATTCTGTGAAGATAACTTCATCTTTTTATATAAACAAATGAAATAGGGATTTGAGAATGTATTGCCACCTTGGGATTTGTATTTTCAGGGGAGAGGCATTCCTGCCAAGAATACATCCACTCGTCCCTCCACCAACACACACAAATTCCCTTCTCTTCCCTCCTGTCCCTCAGAGTATGCAAGGGAGTGACTGAGAAGAAGGAAGGGGGAACTCATTAGCTTTGCAACAATAGCAATGGATTATTTTGTGAATTCTACTTTGGACTTAACAGATTGAGCCAGAAAGAATCAGTCATGGAGGCAAATTGGCCAATGGAGCAATTGCATCCCCTTCCTAACAACCACTGGTGTTCTGTAGTAATAAGTTGGATTGCCTACTTTTCAGAGTAGTTAAGAAGAGAGTACTCTACCAACCTGAAACTGCCTTGGAAAAGAGAACAATTACTCCAAGGTCATTTTCTCAAGGTTTCTTAGGGGTTACATACAAAAAACTTTGACTGGGACTATTTCTCTACTGAGACATAGGAAAATAGGAGGCTTCCCTCATCATGGCCTTCTTTAAGAAGTCTAACTCTTTATCACTTTGTTACTTTATCTTCCCTGTGATTTTCTGGACTAATGAAGCTACTGACCCTTCTCTTCCAAACAAAAATGCTGGCTGTCAAATCACAGTCCTTCATGTCAAAAACTTCCTTGAATGCATTACATTTGAATTGCTTTACCTAGAAGGCAATTTACTTGTACATCAAGCATATCTGCTCCATAGACCATGATATTTAAAATATGAGGCAGACAAATTCATTGATTCTGGAGTCTATTTATTTCCCTCTAGTTAGGATACCTTGTTTATGAAAAAATTGGTGGAAAATAAAGGATAGGAGAGCTTACCAAATGGGAGTCAGTTTAACTTGGGAAATAGAAAAAGCATGAGATAGACAGGCCCTGTTTAATCGAAAGAAGAAGCATATGTCAAAAGTGAAAAGTTTGAGCATTTGATGATTTTATGGAGGAAGACTTTTGGTCTTCAGTATCTACTACTCTATGATCACAGGAATATGGTCCAGTTACTGTGATTTTTCTTATTTGTCAACTAAGTCAAAGCTTTAAATTCCAAAGCCATCAGTTTGGCTTACCCTGAAAATTTATATTCCTTGTATGATGCTAGGCCCATAAACTAGTGAATGAATTGTAGTGAGACAGAAAAAGGGCCTTTTCATCCGTGACAGAGATAATCTTTCTCTAAAAGTGTTTGTTTTATGTTTATTGAGTTGTAGCTGCTGATTTGAGAGGAGCAGCTCTAAACTCAAAATGTGGGATAGATCCCCTTTCTTAGAATCCTAGATTTAGAACTAGAAGAGACTAACAGGTCATCTACTCAAAACACCTAATGTTACAGGCAGGGAAATTGAGGCCTAAAGGTGTTCAGTGATTTGCCTAGTCAAACAAAGATTTAAAATGGAGAGTAAAGATTTGAACCCTGACAGAAAAAGAAACAGAGATAAAGGAAGAGAAAGAGAGAGGAGTTTGTGTGTGTGTGTGTGTGTGTGTGTGTGTGTGTGTGTGTGTGAGAGAGAGAGAGACAGACAGACAGACAGACAGACAGAGACAAAGACAGACAGAGAGATAAAGAGAGAGAGAGAGAGAGAGGGAGAGAGAGAAGGGGAGAGAGAGAAGGGGGAAGAGAGAAGGGAGGAGGGAGGAGGGAGGAGGGAAGAGGGAGAGGGAGAGGGAGAGGGAGAGGGAGAGGGAGAAGAAGAGGCAGAGGCAGAGGCAGAGAAAGAAAGAGGAAGAGTGTGTCTATGTGTATGAGTGAGAGAAAGAGAGAGGGGGAGAGAGAATGAGAGAGAGAGACAGACAGAGAAAGACAGACAGGCAGATATGTAGTCAGATTTATCTGTCTTTCCCTTTCTCTCTATTTCTCTTTCATATTGATTTTATATTTGATAACTTATGAATTGCCACATTGAGCAAATTGAAAAAAAATTGGTTGAGAATTAGGTAAATAGTTGAATTTGATATGCAGAGAAGAGGAGCATGCTCATAAGGAGATTTGAATAAAGTTTATTCAAGTCAATTTAACAAGGTGCTCACTTTTTGCAATATTCAATGCTTTTTCACACTCTCATGTTATATGTGAAGTCAGTATCTCCTTTACGTTTCCAGGATAAATATAAATGTGGAGCCAATGAACATTGAATTTTTGAAGGTAGTAATCACTGGGTAATTGAGTCTAACTGTAGTTTTTCACAAAAAGAAAGAGGTCTAGAAAGATTATCATTTTTCTTTTCTTTTTTTCTTAGCCTAAAATGCTATTTTATTATTTAAAATATGGAGTTTTTCATGAGTTTGCATGTCATTCTTTTTTTGCAGGGCCCATGGGACTCCTCTCTGTATTCTTCTGATTTTAATAGAGGGGTTTCAAAACAAACACAGATTGTCCTTTGTTCAAATTCATTAGGCTATGTGGTGGCAGAGCCAAGAATAGAACCCAGACATCCTGGCTTACTGTCCAGTTTCCCCTGTAGCATCCCTGAAGTTTCAAGAAGCCAAGATGTTCCACTGAAAACAATGACATCTGCATGGGCATCCAGAATGGGTCTCCTGAGTGGAAGATAATTGGTATAGGTTACTGTGAAGCTAATGTGAACTATTTAGTGATCCTTAAATTAGTAATGTGGAGGGCTGAATCATAGCCATAGTCAAATGGCACAGTTCTTACTTAGTAATGCAGCAAAAGTTACAGGTCAATTAGATTTGCTCTGTTCCATGTTTATAGCATGCTATTAGTAGCAGAGGGGATTAGAAAAACAAAGATACAAACTCTATGTACTAGAAAACAAATGTACAGTTTATGCTCTATAGATACTATGCTACTAAAACCTTTTCCCATGGACTCCTACCCTAATCTATCCCACATATTGCTGATAGAATAATACCTCTAAAATATAGTCATCAGAAAACTCTAGTATCTCAGTGGGCCATTATTGATTCCTATATTACCTCTAATCCCCTTTGCCTGGATTTCAAGACCCTCCATAATATTGTACCTTTCTTATCTAATTGTATTTCCTTATAACTTTCCATATGTATTACTATTATGTCAGATAAGTCTCTTCTTTATTCCTTACAAATGCCATGATTATCCCCTATCTCCCTATTTTTACTCATATTGGTCTCTCTTGGGATACTATCCCTTTTCTACTTCATTTATCCAAACCCTGGCACTCTTCCAAAGGACAATTGAAGTCTTCTCTCATTCATGAAGCTTTCTCCAACTACTCCAGCTTACCCACATTAACCTCACCCTTTCTCAGTGATTATTGCATGTCTAATCAGCTCCACAGAATTCAGCAAGTTT
Source organism: Myrmecobius fasciatus (assembly GCA_023553655.1). Classification (NCBI taxonomy): domain Eukaryota; kingdom Metazoa; phylum Chordata; class Mammalia; order Dasyuromorphia; family Myrmecobiidae; genus Myrmecobius; species Myrmecobius fasciatus. The sequence goes on from JAJPUD010000029.1 coordinate 1,141,720, forward strand.
GCCTGAATGTTTTATGTGTGTTAGTTTTGTAAGCTCATTAGGGGCAGGAATCATGTCTCATTACAGAATAATGGGACTTTATTTTCACTAACCTTAGAAAACTTATACTTGCTAGAGGGCATGGGCCTTTCAAGTAGTCACCTTAGGAGACTGTACACATATTCTAGTGATGCTGTTATTTTTCCATAGCATTCCTAGGATATCTTTTGGAGTCTTTACAGATAATTTATAGGGAATATAAGTATGTTTTACTTCTTTATAGTTATTTCTTATTTTTCACTGAAAATATCATTCTCCAGCTTAATCTTTCCCAACACATTTTTCATAAAATCTTGCTTGTTATATTGAACAAATATGCTCTCAAAAGATGAAATTTTGTCACCATTGTGTATATTCAAAAGAATCTTGCAGGCAAATCCAAAAATGTTTTGAATGATGGATGTTAGCATAGTTGGATCTAAAGTACAACTACCAGAAATCATTTTGAAAGGGCAGTATCCATTTTATTATTTATCTGCTGGTTTTTAAATATGTCATTATCTAAGAATAATGTAAAGTGCACAGGAAATGTTTATCCTAGTGCTAGGTTCATTGCCACTGACTAATCATTTGTGAATGATCGTGGGAACTATTTATGTACAAGGAACAACATATTTAGTAGTATTATTTTTTTTCCTGAACAGGAAAGAGCATTTCCATATAAATAGCAGGCCACAAAAAAGGATTGTATATAAAAGACTGAATCTCTGTTTCATACTATTTGCTATAAACAAACAAATAAACAAAATACCAAACATAATAGTGATTACTAACTTCCCCTTGCTCCCTCCCCCATTTCCAGAAGGCCAAATGTTACATTTCCATCTCTTAACCCAGGGTTTTCTGGTACCTTTGGCAGATGTGGGGTCCCTGTTTATGAGTTCAAATCTTCATTTATTACATTCTTCCCAATTTTAGAGGATCAAACTTCATTTAACCACTTTTACAAAGGAATATTTATATCAAAATTATAGTAAAGTCAAACAGGTCATCATTCCCCAACTCCCTCAGAGATTAGTCTTCTATCTTTTTAGTTTCTGGGAAAATTCACAAATGAGTTCAGCTCAATATAACATTGATCTCACCAAGTTTCAAATCCCAAAACGCTTTTGACTTGATTCCCAGTACACTAGCTTTTCAGGATTTCCCAGCTAGGCTAGTTGCATCAACTGGCCAGAAATCCTGGTTCCAAGGCACTCATGTCTTGAACTCCCATATTTGGTGATTCTTCCTGCTGTACCCAGAACTGAAAGGGACAAAGAAATTAGACCCAAACTCAAAGACCATTTATTGGAACCACAGGGTTTTAAGGACCAAAAGTGTCGCTTTCCTTTCTAATTTTCTTTATGGTGCCCATGATGTGGATGCAGAAGAGTTTCACCTGTGATACTACAGCTGTTTTTAGTAATGGATGAAAGATGTAAACAGTTGCAACTATATGGACAGTAGAAAGAGGCTGCTCCTACTTGATATAGTAAGATTTCCTCTCAGAAGCCCTTCCTTCTTCTAAATGGTGCCTCTGTTTTAGGTGATCTGGACATATGCCAAAGGTCTATGACATATTTAAAAAATTCTATTTGTTAACTTTCAAAAGTACTCTGTTTCTGCTTCTTTCTTAGCTTAATTCAGTTATTTTTTGTGTATTTTAGAAAATATTTCAATTCCTTTTTTTTTGGTCATCATTATTGCTATGTCTTTTTACCTTCCCCCATCACTAAAATGAGAAAAAGGAAAAAAAAAATTCCTTATGACAAATAAATATAATTGAAGAAAACAAATACACACAGGCTATGTCCAAAAAATATTTGTCCTTTACTTTGAAGACATCACTTCTCTGTTAGTTGATGAGTAAGATGCTTAATCATAAGTCTATATTTATCACAGCTATGGTTGGTCATTGCATTGATCAAAGTTTTTAAGTTTTTTAAAGTTGTTTTTCTTTTCAGTATTATACATACATATATACATTATATATTATATAAATATACACACATACATCCTATGTACATATATTATAAATGTTCTAGTTCTGCACACTTTATTCTGTACCAGATCATATTATCCAGGATTTTCTGAAACAACTACTTTTGTCTTTCTAATGGGACAACACTATTCCATATTACATCCATTTCCCAACTGATGGGCAACCTCAGATTCTGGTTCTTTTCTTTTTAGTCCCTTCTTCAGGCTCAGAAAATTTGTTTTGTTTGTAACTGTTCCTTCCCCAATATTATCCACCTTCTTAACACATTCTCTGTCTCTACTTTATCTCTTGGTTGAGAGTCATATATTTGTTTATCAAATGGTGAGTTCAACCTTCCTTTGCCCATTTTGAATACTTCTGATATTCACTACTGCTTCCTGATTCTGCTTCTTCCTTCACATGTATACATACATATATATGTACATATACACATGTATACAAATATACATACAAAATGTTCTCACACACATGAACCTTGAATTCAATACCTTAGGTAATTAGATAATCACAGAGGATAGAGCACTAGACCTGGAGTCAGGAAAATATACTACTTACAACTGAGTAAACCATTCAAGTCACTTAATCTCTGTGTCACTTTCCTCATTTGCAAAATAAAGATAATAACAATAATAATAACCTCCCAAGCATTGTTGTGAAGATATAATGACATAGTAATTGTAAAATACCTGGCACATAGTATGAGCTATAAAGGTTAGTTATTCTGTAGCTATTAAATATCATTGGAGACATTAAGATTCAGAAAGAAAATTGTTTTTGTCTCTTCCTATTGCAATTTTAGCACTATATCACCATCTATCTCCTTTCAATCATTCAAATAAATTTATCTTTCTAGTTTTCCCTTTACTTTTGTGTTTACATTTCAGATGACTCTCTTCTTTTCATCATGTTTAAAAATTCTTTATCCCAATAAAATTCATTTTTCTCTTGAAGGATTATACTTAGCTTTTTGGGATAAGTTATTCATGGGTGTAAACTTATGCCTTTTGCATTTTGAAATATATTCCAAGATCTCTTCTCATTTATAGCAGAAGATGCTAGGTCATATAGGATCTTGAATGTGATGTTGAACAGTTTCTGGATATTTTTTTCTTTGATATAAGAGCTCTGGATTTTAGCTGTGATTTCTTAGGGTTTCTCTTTCTGGATTTCTTTCAGAAAGTGATTGGTGGATTCTTCTATTTTCATTTTGCTCTCCACATATCTGGGCTGTTTTCATGTGTAGGATGTTATTTTTCTTAATTATGATTTTAAGAAGAACAGTGTTTCTGGAATAATCTTTCCTTGAATTCTTTTCTAGCTCAGCTTTTTTTGCTACTAGATAACTTCCCCCCTCACAGTCTTAAAATTTTTGGATTTGATTCCAATGTTTTGTGCTATCTTATGGAGTCATTTATTTCTTTTGTTCTATTATAGTTTTCAAGGAATCTTTTTTTAAGATTCAAGAAATCAAGGATAACATTTTTTCCCTAAACTCTCCTTCAAATTTTTTCATGCAGAAATTTTATTTTCTTTTTAAAATTTCATGCTTAATTTCTCCTGGATATTTTTGTAATTATGTAGAAAAAAGTTATAGAATTACTTTTTCTTTTTTGAGGCACTCTAGATCTGTTTTATATACATATGCATATAAGTTTATTGATATCTTTTATTTACTTATTTCTACAACTTTAATTCTCAGAGTGGAATTTTTGCCAGGAACACGTTTTATCTTTTCCTATAGTTCTGGGTGGTATGGTTGGTCCTGCTTGGTCTTGGCCAAGGTCACCTCTGTTTCTCTACCCACCTCTCTTTTCTCTCCCCCTACTCTTCTTGGATCTTTGAATTTCAGAATGGCAGATCTTTAGGCCACTCTATGGCATCTCAGGACAGAGTGTTGGTGACCTTGAAGTCCCTGGGTACTTTGACATTTACAGACTCAGTATTACCACACTCATGCTGGTCCTCCTTGTTCACAAGGGGCTTTCAAGTTTCTCACCTTGAGGCATTCTGACATTCCTGGAGTTTTCTTGGTAGGGGTGGGAAAGTATCCTGCCTTTTCTGCTTTTGGATAGAGATCCCTGCAGGATACACATAGCTCTTGTGGTACCGAGAGGCTACTATCTAAATTGTCTTAGCTAGAACTGGTTTTGATGCTGGCACCCTTTCCTTTTGCCCTTAGGGTTCTAACTTTTTGTTCAGTTCTGGGGTGGAAAAAGTTACTATTTATTTTTTCATTGGATTTCTTAATCATTGTTTGGTCTGCTGTGAATGGCAAGTTTTTCTTGAAGTAGGTATGTGGGAGCTTGGTGGTTTCCTTCACCCCAGGGTATTATTTGGTATTAACTGGATTCATAGCAGTGACTTTATATATATTGTAAATTTGTAAATTTAAAAACAAAGTAAAGGGATTTAAAAAAGAAAGCAACACTTCTTATAGAAGGGGGTCTTAATGAGTTATGGAGTATAGCATCTTTTTATTTTTATATGTATAACTCTGCCCCTGCTTCCACCCAAGTCCGAGGCAATTTTCTGAAGGAAAGCTCTAATAACCTGCCCTGTGCACATTTAAACAGATGTCATTCCTGATTATAACTGATATCTATGTCTGTTTATCTATCCATACATCCATCCTCTATCTATCTATCTATCTATCTATCTATCTATCTATCTATCTATCTATCTATCTATCTATCT
>JAJPUD010000029.1:1166291-1188517 GCA_023553655.1 Myrmecobius fasciatus
TTCAAGAATTTGAAGTATTGTTATAAGCAAGAAGAAATATATTTGTTCTGTTTGGTCTCCAAGAGCAGAACCAGGAATAATGAAGAAAATTCAAAGAAGTCAAATTTCCATTTGACATAAAAACAAAAAACAAACAAACAAAAAAACACTTTCCGACAATTGAATCTATTCAAAAGTTGAATCGGCTACGTTAGGAAGTATTGAGTTCATCTTTACTATACATCTTCAAGGGAAGAGGTCATATAATGGTGTTGTTAAAGGGAATCTAGGTAAGGGCTGAACATGATGACTTCTTGGGGTATTTCCTATTCTGAGATTTTGTGATTATATGATCGAGTTTCATCATTGAGAAATTCTAAAATAAAAGAGAAAAAGATGGATAGGCAGTGTGTATGAGTAAGTTTATCAGAATTGAAATTTTTTTTTTCATGAAATCTTTGAGTTCAACTCTGTGAGCTGGTAGGAACAAAAGAGCTCCTTTCTGAGCTAAATAATAAGAGACAACAAATCTCTGTGTACTTCTGACTCACTAAATAACTGGAATATCTAAATAGTTTCTAGCACTGGTACTTTTCCCAGAAGTAACTAAACATTATTTAACATTATAGGCTTCTACTTAGAGTTTTAAAAGTATTTTCTCCTAAATGTTTAGAAAAAAAAGAAACAACTGTGATTCCTAAAGTTCTCTGCTCCCTGTTTATTCTTTGTTTTGACAAAAAGAAGCAAGTTAAAAAAGACATATCCTACACAATTTCCACCATTGACTTAATTACTAACAGTCCTCCCAAAGAATGTTTGTCTGTCTATTTTAGTATTTGGGTGTATTGCTTCACAATACATTTGTTTAATTGCATTTTTAATGCTTCTGTTTCCCCCTCTGTTGTCAATTAGGTTTAGTTTTAAACACAAGTGCAGGAGAGACAGAGGCTGAAATAATTAATGTAACATTGCTTGCTAGTCACTTCAAACTCCTTTTGGTGATTGGTTTTTGCCTGGCAGTGGTGTCTTTCTTGGCTTGTTTCTTTCTTGAAGATGCTGAAAGGTTAGACAGGATAGTTAAGCATTAATTCTCTTAAAAGGAACTTGTCACATCGAAGTATGGTTATGAAGCATAGTTCAATTGAAGAATGTTATGGAAAAGTTATTGTGTTATTTATTAACTAATATTAAAAATAAGGACAGCAGAATAAAGGAATATTGTTTAACATTGTTAATTTAGAATTTCATGCTTCTAATATCCAGGCAGAAAGTTCATTGCTGCCATGGAACAAAAACAAAAATGGAAAAAAAGTCAATTACTAGCTGTTTGATCTTGGGAATTTTAATTTTATGCAATTCATTTTCTTCATCTGTAAAATGTGGAAAATCATATTGACATTGCCTACTGTTAGAGTAAAAATGAAGCTCCATTGAGATAACATATACAAAGGTTTTTTTGTAATTATAAAGTATAATTTATATATAACTTGTAATAGTAGTTAAAATAAAATGAGGTCATAGGATCATAGAACTTTAGGTTGAAGAAGGGTTTAGAAATAATTTGGTCTAATACCTTAATTTTATATTTGAGGAAACTGAAACTGAGAATAGCTAAATGAATTGTCCAAGACTATATACTAATACCAGGATTCTAGTCTAGGTCCTCTGAATCCAAATCTGATCTTTCTACTACTTTATCTTTGTCATAGAGAATGTGAGGAATTTATTATGTTGATCTCAATGAATCATTTTCAGTAATAAAATTTTCAGAGGAAACTCCTGAGTCACAGCCTCTGAAAACTAGGAATCATGCAGCAGAAATAAAGCAATTTCAACTATTTCTGTGGTCTAAGACAAAAGGAATGGTTTAAGGTCTAAGAAACGGTCTAAGGCACAAAGTGGCAATTCAGCAAAATAATATCAAAAATGACTAATTCCTAAATCCAAACTCATTCAAGATTTCCTCCCCCACAAGCCTATACAAGTTTACTTTCAGCTTTGTAGCAGAACTCAACTCTGAATCCTCCCCATCTCTCGGAACTGCAGAAAACCAAAGCATAGAAACTTGCTCTGATTGGGACTGTAGTATGGGAAGAATTGAAAATAAATAACAATCTCTTAGAAAATGGCTAAATGGGGTGTGTGTATGTGTGTGTGTGTATGATGGAGCCAAGATGGCAGAGAAAAGGCAACAAGTCTCCTCTGCACACCTTTGAATAATGTCTTAAAACAATTCCTGAAGCAGCAAAATTTACACAAAGACAAGGTGAAATGACTTTCTAGCCAAAAACTTTTTCTAGCAGAAAAAGTCTGTTGCATCTAGGTGAGAGTGGAGAACCACAGACTCAGGCCCCAGAAAACCAGAAAACTTGGGAGTCACTGAATCACTGTGATGGCAGCTGCTTCCATATCTCTGAGCTGTCAGCCCATAAACCGTAAGAAGGTTGAATGGCTGGACAGGTCATTACAGGTGTCTCTTTGCTAGCACTGAGGCAGAACCCTGCTGTTTTACCCATTCTCAGATCCAGGTGGCAATCTTGGGTGGAAGTACTGGAATAATGAGGAACACTGGAGCTTGCAGCTGCAGTGGAATGGGGACCTCTGCCACAGTTCCAGGGCAGAGGGCTTGTGGTTGCTCACAGACCAGAACAGAGGCCAGAAAAGTAGTAAACATACCTCTCCTAAGATCATGCATCCTTGGAGAATTGACAACATAGGCCCCTCAAAGTATCTCTGAAAACAGCTGCACAAACTTCCTGAAGCTTGGAACAGTTCATCCTTCACTCTGGAATCAGAGCTCTACTTTAATAAAGAGTCAAGAAATGGACTGGAGAAAATGAGCAGACAAAAAAAAAATTCTGACTATAGGAAGTTACTATGATGACAAGGAAGATCAAACACACACATTCTAAAGAAAATAATTAAGTCAAAGCTCTTACATTCAAAACCTCCAAGAAAAATATAAATTGGTTTCAGACCATTGAAGAAATCAAAAAGGATTTTGAAAATCAAATAAAAAAGGTAGAAGAAAAATTTGGAAGAGAAATGAGAATGATGCAAAAAATAATGAAAAGAAGTCAAGAGTTTAATAAAGGAGACACAAAAAATTACTGAAAAGAGTAACACCTTAAAAAAGAAAGTGGGCTAAATGTAAGAGCTATAAAAGACCAATGAGGAGAAGAATGCATTAAAAAGAAGACTTGACCAAATGGAAAAAGAGGCATAAAAATTCACTAAAGAAAAGAACTCCCTACAAAGTAGAATTGGCCAAATGTAAAAGGAGGTGCAAAAGCTCGCTGAAGAAAATAATTCTTTAAAAAAATTAGAATTGAGCCAATGGAAGCTAATGACTTTATGAGAAGCCAAGAAACAATAAAGCAAAACCAAAAGGATAAAAAAATAGAAGACAATGAGAAATATGTCATCAGAAAAACAACTGATGTGAAAAATAGAGCCAAGAAACATAATTTTAAAATTACTGAAAACTGCAATCAAAAGAAGAGCCTAGATATCATCTTTCAAGAAATTATCAAGGGAAAATTTCCTTGATATTCTAGAATCAGAGAATGAAATAGAAATTAAAAGAATCTATTAATCAGTTCCTAAAAGTGATAAGATAAAAACTCCCAAGAATATTATAACCAAATTCCAGAGCTTCCAGATCAAGGAAAGAATACTGCAAGCAGCCAGATAGAAATTATTTAAGTATCTTGGAGCTACAATCAGGATAGCACAGTATTTAGCAGTGAATCAGAAGGCTTGGATTATGATATTTCAGAGGGCACAGGAGCTAGATTTACAATCAAGAATTACCTACTCAGCAAAAATATGTATGATTTTTCAGGGGAAAAATAGATTTCTTGATGAAACGACCAGAGCTGAATAGAAAAATTTGACTTTCAAATACAAGACTCAAGAGAAGCATCAAAAAGTAAACAGGAAAGAGAACTTCTAAGAGGTTTAATAAGATTAAATTATTTACATTCCTACATGGGAAGATGATACTGGTAACTCATAAGAATTTTCTTGTTACTAGGGCAATTAGAAGAAATACATATATTTGATTTGAATATGAAGGGATGATATCTAAAAAAAATAGAATTAAATAGCGAGAGGGAATGTCCTGGGATAAAGGGAAAATGGAAAGTAGAATGGGGTAAATTATCACACATAAAAGGGGGAAGGAAAAGCTTTTACAATGGAGAGGAATAGGAGAAAGTGAGGGGAGGGAGAAATGAGTGAACCTTATTTTCATCAGAACTAGCTCAAAGAGGAAATAAATGGAATCTCTCCATTTATTCCAAATGCCTTTGGAATGTCTTCTTTAAAATCACCTCAAGAGATAGTTACCTCATTTCAAGTCATACAAGGAAACCCTTTTTTAACAGTCACTTTTGTTGTTGTTCTGTCATTGTAGTCATGTTTGACTCTTTGTGATCCCATTGATACTTTCTGAACAAAGATATTGAAGTAGTTCGCTATTTCCTTTTCTTTTTTTTTTAAAGCTTTTTATTTGTATAACATATGTATGGGTAGTTCCCCAACCTTGATCTTTACAAAGATTTCCAATACAAATTTTACCCCCAGTCCCCTCCCCTCCCCCAGATGGCAGGAAGTCCACTACATGTTAATAATGGTGAAATGCTTGAGAAGTTATGCAAGAAAAATCCTATCTACAAGAAAAAAAAAGAGTTAGAGAAAGGCAACACAATGCAAGCAAATGTCAATAGAGATCATGAAAATGTTATGCTGTGGTCCATATTTCATGTCCCTCTTTCTGGGTGTATATGGTTTTCTTCAGTGAACAACTGGAACTGGTTTGAGACAATTCTTTATTGCAGAGAGCCATGTCCATCAGAATTGATCATCATGTAATACTGTTGTTGCTGTGCATGATGATCTCCTGGTTCTGCTCATTTCACTCAGCATCAGTTCATGCAAGTCTCTCCAGGCCTCTCTGAAATCGTCCTGCTGGTTGTTTCTTACAGAACAATAATATTCCATAACATTCATATACCATAATTTATTCAGCCACTCTCCAATTGATGGGCATCCCTTCAGTTTCCAGTTTCTAGCCACTACAAAAAGGGCTGCCACAAACATTCTTGCACATGTGGGTCCTTTTCCCTCCTCTAAGATCTCTTTGGGATATAGGCCCAGTAGAAACACTGCTGGGTCAAAGGGTATGCACAGTTTGACAACTTTTTGAGCATAGCTCCAAATTGCTCTCCAGAATGGTTGGATCTGTTCACAGTTCCACCAACAATGTATTAGTGTCCCAGCCCTCCCACATCCCCTCCAACATTCATCGTTATCTTTTCCTGTCATTTTAGCCAATCTGACAGGTGTGTAGTGGTATCTCAGAGTTGTCTTAACTTGCATTTCTCTGATCACTAGTGATTTGGAGCAACTTTTCATATGACTAGAGATGGTTTTAATTTCATCATCTGAAAATTGTCTGTTCATATCCCTTGACCACTTATCTATTGAAGAGTGGCTTGAATTCTTATATATATGAGACAATTCTCTATATATTTTAGAAATGAGGCCTTTATCAGAACCATTAAATGTAAAGATGATTTCCCAATTAGATGCTTCCCTCCTAATCTTGTCTGCATTTGTTTTGTTTGTAGAGAAACTTTTTAACTTAATATAGTCAAAATTATCCATCTGGTGTTCAATTAGGAGTTCCAAGTCTTCTTTGGACATAAATTTGTTCCACCTCCACAGGTCTGAGAGACAAACTATATTACGTTCCTCTAACTTGCTTACAAAGTCCCTCTTTATATCTAGATCATGAACCCATTTAGATCTTATCTTGGTATGTGGTGTTAGGTATGGGTCAAGCCCTAATTTCTTCCACACTAGTTTCCAATTTTCCCAGCAGTTTTTGCCAAATAGAGAGTATTTATCCCAAAAGCTGTGGATCTATCATACCTAACTTTTCTAACAATTGGTTTATCTCCCTAGTTTCTTTCTTGTTTATTTTGTAGTTTGATTTATCTAATTCTGAGAGAGCAAGGTTGAGATCCCCCACTAGTATCGTTTGGCTGTCTATTTCTTCTTGCATCTCTCTTAATTTCTCCCCTAGGAATTTGTGTGCTATTGCACTTGGTGCATATATATTTAGTATAGATATTGCTACATTATCTATGGTACCCTTTAATAAAATATAGTTTCCTTCCTTATCTCTTTTGATTAGATCTATCTTGGCTTTTACTTGATCTGAGATAAGGATTGCTACCCCTGCTTTTTTTTGTTAACCTGAAGCATAATATTTTCTGCTCCAGCCGTTTACCTTCATTCTATATGTGTCACTATGTTTTAAATGTGTTTCTTGTAGACAACATATTGTGGGATTCTGGTTTTTAATCCAGTCTGCTATCCGCTTTCGCTTTATGGGAGAGTTCATCCCATTCACATTCACAGATAGAATAACTAATTCTTTATTTCCTGCCATCTTATTTACCCAAGTTATGTTTTCCCCTTTCCTTTTCCCTTTCTCCCTTCCCCCCACCTCAGTACTTTGCTTTTGATGACCCCTCCCTCAAACAATACTCCCCTTTCCTTTCCCCTTTCTCCCTTCCCCCCTCTTCAGTACTTTGCTTTTGATGACCCTCTCCCCCAAACAATACTCTACCCTTTAGATCCCCTCCCCCTGTTTTTACTCCTTTCCCCTGATTCTTCTATTTTTCCTTCTATTAGTTTGTCCCTTACTTTTCCTCCTTTCCCTCCCACTTCCCTCTAGCAACAGACAAGTTTCTATGTGAAATCAAATGTCTGATATACACTTTTAGAGCCCAACCTGATGAGAGTAAGATTTACACAGTGCTCGTCTCCCTCCCCTCTTTCTCTCAATTATATTAGGTTTTCTTTGCCTCTTCAAGTGATTTTACCTTGTTTTTACCTCCTTTTTTTTTTAGATCTTATTTTACCACTTTTTCCCTCTTTTCCCCAGTATGACAACCTTTTCCCCTCTAGTTCTCTTTTTCATATTATCAAAGTAATATTTAGTTAATTATACCCCCAAACTTTGAGTATCCCCCTAGTAAAAATAAAGTTCTCAAGAGTCCTTTCCTTTTTACCTTTTTATGCATCTCTTGAGTTCTGTGTTTGGGTGTCGAATTTTTTGTTCAGATCCGGTCTTTTCATTAGAAATAGGTGAAATTCACCTATATCATTGAATGACCATCTTCTTCCTTGGAGGATAATGCTCATTCTAGCTGGATAGGTTATTCTTGGCTGTAATCCAAGTTCCTTTGCCCTTCGGAATATCTGGTTCCAAGCCCTTCGATCCTTCAGTGTGGAAGCTGACAGATCCTGACAGATTCTAATTATTGATCCTCGGTATTTGAATTGTTTCTTTCTAGCTGCTAGCAGAATCTGTTCCTTGGTGCTATAGTCCTGAAATTTAGCCACGATATTCCTTGGGGTTTTAATTTTGGGGTCTCTTTCAGGATGTGATCGGTGAATTCTTGCAATGGTGATTTTGCCCTTTGATTCTACAATCTCAGGGCAGTTTTCTTTCAGGATTTCCTGGAAGATAGTGTTTAGATTCTTTTTTGATCATGGCTTTCAGGAAGTCCAATAATCCTTAGATTGTCTCTCCTAGATCTATTTTCTAAGTCAGTTGTTTTTCCTAGGAGATATTTCATATTTTCTTCTAATTTTTCATTTTTTTGTTTTTGTTTGACTGATTCTTGAAGTCTTATTGAGTCATTCACTTGCATTTGTTCAATACTTATTTTTAAAGTGTTGTTTTCTTCAGTTACCTTTTTAAGTTCCTTTTGTAACTGGCCAATTTGTTCACTGCACTCTTTTTCCACTTCACTAATTTTATTTTTTAATAAATTGGTGTCTTTTTCATATCTCTTTTGCAGAGTATCATATCCTTCTTGCAAGATACTGTATCCTTTTTGCACTGATTTCAGTTTATTTTCCCATTTATCCTCCAGCTCTCTTTTGAGGTTCTTTATGCAGTCTTCTAGAAAGGCCTTTTGAAACGGGGACCAGTGATGGTCTTTGCTGTTTTTTTCTGGATTTTTGTCTAAAGAAACCTCTGTATCTGAGGTCGTTTCTTTGCCTTGATAAAAGCTGTCTATGGTGAGAACTCTCTTTTGCTTCTTCATCATTTTTTTTTAGACAGAGTGGATATCTCTTTAAGGTAGGGGAAAAAAAAAACCTTGGCTGAAGACGCTTTGCCCTGGGGCACTTCGGCGAGTTGACTTAAGGTGCTGGGCCGGTGGGGCTAGGACTAAATCCGAATTACTCCTTAAACAAGGCAAGTCTGCCAGAACACCTGTCCCCAATCAGGGCAGAGTGTCCCGAGTGCCTCAGATGAACTCCAGGTGTTTGGAATTTGGAGTTTGGAGTTTGGAATTTCTTCCATGATGAGCTGAGCTGAGTCCCACCCTCACTTCCGGCCTGCACAGCGGTCGTCTATTTATCTCTCTGTCGGACTCCGACTAACCTGATGTGAAGTTCTCCAGAGAGCCGTGCCCAAATATTTCTGAATTTGTTGACTTGAAGATCAGTTCAGAGGCTTATTTTATTGTTGATTTGAGAGAAGATCGGAGGAGAGGCAGAAAGTCACCTTTTCACTCCGCAATCTTGGCTCCGCCCCCCGCTATTTCCTTTTCTAGCTCATTTGACAGAGGAGAAAACTGATACAAATAGGATTAAGTGACTTGCCCAGGGTCATACAGTTAGTTTCTGAGGCCAGATTTGAATTCAGATAATCCTGACTCCAGGTCTGATGCTCTATCCACTGGGTCACCTCGCTGCCCATTTACATTTATATTTATAGTCCATATTTCAAAGTGAGATATAGTTTTTTTTAACCTAGAGCTATAGCTATTTAAATTTTAGTTTTACTGTATTTTTTTTTCTATGTAGGTGATGTTTTTCTTCAAGAAGTTTCAGATTTTTTGAGCTTTGGGCAATTTTCCAAATGTAACTCAGTCTACCCTTTGCCACCTAGAGATTTGTCATTATGCATTATCTTCCTAAGTTTCACTAATTCAATGAAATACCTTTCTATCTCTACATGCTGGTTTTAATCCATTTAATTTTTCTTGTGTGACTTGTTTGTCTGATCTCTCAAGTAGCCATAGATTTCATCAAAGATCTCTTTAATGTCCTTGATTTTTAATGATTGGTACAAATTTGTTCTTTTCAAGAACATTTCGAAGGTCACTAACTCTAAGGAATTTTTCTTGTATTTGGACTCTGTGCAGGATAATGTACTTGTCAGTAGTGAATGCCTTTGGTAAATAAAATTAGAAAACCCTCTTTTTAATACTGATATTCTAATAGTGATTCAATATGGCCATGGTTTGCTACAATTATTTTTTCATCAATCTTGTGAGGTTTCAGTGATAAAAATTAATATTCTTTTGGGCAGAGTACCCTCAGAAAGGAAAAGGAAGGGAAGGGAAAGGAAGGGAAGGAAAAAAAGGAAAAGAAGAAGAAAGAAAGGATGGAAGAAATCAAATAAGTTATGCAGTACTTACTGGGGCAGCTGCTACTCTCAGAGGTTGTTGTTTTTCCTTCATTATTGAACATGACCATGACATCAGGGAGATGATGCCATGGTATGCAAGTGAGTTGGATTTAAGTGAGGGAAGACTGTGCAAAGTTTTTTATACATCTAGCTAATATCAGAAGCAAGATCTGCGACCAATTTTTTTCTGTCTCCAATACAACCCTTTATCATTAATCAACATTTTCTTTCTATGTAAAGAAAAAACACACAAAACAACAACCCAAAACAAAACAATTATCTAGGAAATACATGGTGGAAAAAAAGCTATGGACCAATCATGTATCAAGAATAAGGGGGGGCAGCTAGGTGGCGCAGTGGATAGAGCACCAGCCCTGAAGTCAGGAGGACCTGAGTTCAAATTTGGTCTCAGACACTTAACATTCTCTAGCTGTGTGACCCTGGACAAGTCACTTAACCTCAATTGCCTTAGCAAAAAGAAAAAAAAAAGAATAAGGAGGGGTAATAGGTGGTTAAACTGAGAAATGCAAAAGTTGTAATTCTTGCAAATGTTGCAAAATGCAAAAACATCTTGAAGAAGGCCTTTAGAATTTTGGATGATCTTCTATGGATGATTTCTAGGACTTAATTAAGAGTAGCACAGGAGGAGATGTGGATGGATTTCAAGACTCCACTGGATAGAGTACTGCATGGATCCAGTGAAATATATTTATAATGTACATTCCTTCAGATCTTCCTATGGCTATAGAAAGCATGCTGGCTTTGCATAATGCAGCTAACTTAAAGTAATACTTAGCCACATCTCAATCTTTAGATTCCTTTTTGTACTCAATTTTTATTAAGATTATAAATTAACTTTGCAGAGGCATCATAGAAATTAATAAATAAGGACAGAAAACAATTGCTGGGCTAGCTTGTGTGTTTTATATATACATATATATGTGTGTGTGTGTATACATACAGAGAGAGAAAAAAATTTGTAGCTCTATGTATTTACTGTCCTACTGCAGAGTATCTGAAAGATGATGTTTTGAACTGTTGTCTAAAAATTTAACCAAGCAGCTAATAAACAGTAATTTGGGGGGTTTGGAGTAGGAACTAAGTTGTACCCATCTGTTTTAAAAAGAAAAAAAAATGTCCACTGTTTTAGGACATGCTTTGGAAAAAACCAGAAGTGTTCTTAGTTCTGCTGTCACTGCATTGTCGACTTTAACTTTAACTCCCTACTTGGGAGATATGCTGACATCAGTGATGTTGATTGCAAGCAAAGACAGTTCTTTATGCAAAGGTGCTGTATTCTCTAAGTTGTTAAACAGAAATAAACTTGTCTATTTCAGCTCCACTCAAAAACAAGGGGGAAAATCAATGTTTGGAGCAACAATCAACTTCCCTAACCACAGTTTGTTAAATTCTATTGAGGTTAGCCAAATTAAAAACCAAGGTATCATTCAAATTAACTGGGAATGACCAGGGTCCTGTTTCTTATCCAAATAAGTTGACTTGCCAGAGGAAGTTTCTAATGCACATCTTTTCCATGCTGATAATTTCTAAAAGTCCTGTAGAAGGAAGGAATTCAGAATCTTTCTCAGAAGAATTTGACATCATTAGTGTGATGGCTGCTGCTATTTTTTAGTAAAACTTCTTTTACTGGAAAAAGATTGAGTCTTAGAACATCATACATTAGAAAAGATAATGAGAATAATGAGTTTCATTATTTAATATATGAGGTAAATAATAAGGGGGTACTGATACACTAGACTTTTCTTGGTAACAAGAAAAAAAACTGGAGATAAGATAGTAAGTAAACTTTAGCTACCATGTCCTGTGATTCATTAAATATCACTGAAATTTAGCAAGATGGCAGTCATGACTAGTAAGAAGTTCTGGAAGACTAATTTATTTGAAAGGAATAATGTGTATGAATGTGTGTGTGTTTATGCATTGTAGAAAAAAGATATTTAAAGGTGGAATATCACTGCACATTAACAAGATAAGTCAGGTGAAGAAATTCAGGAATCATGGTGTTAGCATTTGTATGAAGGTCAGTGGAAGCAGAAATAGAAGTTACAGGAGTACCTTAGCACTTAGCTGCTTGGAAATTCACCAAATTTGGTAGACGATGCATTTTGATGCAAAAAAAAAAAGCTTCAGCTCTTAGTGGTTGCTCAGCACTGTTGCACTTGATTGTGGTCTTGGCTGAGCAGTGGGGGAGTTGACTTGGTACTGCCCAGTCCCTGCCACCTACTACTTTTGCCCTCTGCCATGGGCAGTTCCTCCCCAGAGAAGGCTGCCAGGTTGAAGCCCACAATGCTCAGGGTAGCTCCTGTAGGATGATGAGGCTGCAGCATATAGTCCCCTGGCTCCCAAAACAGTAGTATAGAAAAGGGAATGGAATGGCCAGCATGCTCATCAGCAGGGAAGCAGCAGGAGTAGCAGAGGTGACTCAAACTACAATGGCTGGAGTCCAGGAAGAGGTAGATCAGTGGTGGCAGAGGACTCAGGAACCCTGAAAGCCCTTAGCCCCAGGCAGCCACCAGAACCTTGGGCAGAGAAGAGTGGGGGGATCATAGCTTCTACCTCTACATCCAGGCTCCTCCCCGTCCCCCCACCCAGGAAACTGAGGTGGAGAGGAAGTATTTTCTCCCATAAAGTGAGTTGGGTCAAGAAGGGAGGAGCACAGACTGGGTTGTTTCTCCTTACCTGATAGCCCCACTTGTCCTTTTGGGGAATTGGGTGGGGAAGGATGGTTAGGTTAGGCTGTGTCCTGGAGATGTCCTCCTTATGGAAAAAAAATTAATTCACTTCTTGTCATGCTTTTTTGGAATCAAATATTACCAAGCACCAAGATACCAAGGTATCCAAAAAACAGATAAAAAAGGGAGTTGATCCCCAGCTTGAATGAGAGATTGGTTTAGTAGTGAAGGGGGACTTCGATTTTCCAAATATCTTTTGGAACTAATTCCTTCCTCCAAATGGTTTGCTAACTTGCCTGATTTCATTCTATAAAAAAGAAGAGGAACCAATAATGAGGATTTCTATTTTGGATGTGACTCTCACCAATACATTTTAATTTTGTTGCTGATGTGGAAATGCTGTAAACCTTAAAAGGAAGTCACTACCCCATCCTAATAGGGGAGAGAAAAATTGAATATCATCTCACAAGAACCCTAGATTTGGGGAGAGCAGATTTCAAAAAGTTCAAAAAAGATGATAGATTTAATCTATGCATTATAATCCTATTGGACAAATAGACAGTGGTAGTATACTAGTACTATAGATAGAGTACCAGCCCTGAAGTCAAGAGGACCTGAGTTCAAATACAGCTTTAGATACTACTAGCTGTGTGACCCTGGACAAGTTACTTAACCCCAATTACCTTGACAAAAAAAATCACCAAAAAAAAAATATGGATGCACAAATGTGTGAATACACAAACAATTCAAAGACCTGATTAGATTTTAACTAGACACAGAGAAGGCACTAAGGCAAGTCAGAGGGGATTAATATAAAGGATTAATACGCATATTGATAAGCTCTGGATGAGCTTCTGGAAAGGAAAGCTAAGAATAACAGGAAGGGTTTTAATACAAGTCTATTGTGGGGAGAATGTAGAATAGAAGAGCTGGATTCTAGTCTTATTTCTGACACATATTGACTAGAAATAAAAGGAGGATTAAAGGAAGATTAACTACTGCCCTTAGGGCATAAAATGTTGCTAACAGAAAACATTTTATTTTGCTTCTCTTTTTTTTTTTCTATTAAAGAATATGTTCTTTGGAAGGGTAATGACAAAATATAAATGGTAATTGGGGAATTGAAGCTCAGGATAAGTAAGAAAATAATAAAAGACTATCTAATTGCTTTTGGGGGTTTAAATCACCAAACTTAGAAGCAGTACATTCCAAGGTATTGAAATATGATTACGAGCAATTTATTGAGAATCATGGAGAATGGAAGGCTAGAGAAGAGAAAATAGAGAAGAGTGAATGTCTTTTTTTTTGGGGGGGGAAGAGACTGAAGTATACAAATTATAGGACTTTTATTTCTGCTAAGAGTAAAATGGATTATTAAAAGTATAATTAGTGAACATTTAGAAAAGAAAATAATGAACACAAAGAATTGGCATAGCTAAATTTAAAAAAAGATTATGCTAGACTAACAATTTCCCTTTTTTTGGCGGGGGGGGGGGGGCCACTTGACTGTTTCATCAATGGAAAGCAGTGAATTTAGTTTACCTACATTTTAGCAAAGCATTTCATAAAAGTCTCTCATGCTTTTCTGGTTCAGAGATATGGCCTGGATAATAGTCCACTTAAGTGAATTTGGAACTGGTTGACTGGCTGAACCTAGAGACAAGTAATTAATGATTCAATATCACCTTGAAAGAAATTCTCTAGTGGAGTGTTCCAGGATCTGTGCTTGTCCTAGTTTTGCATTCCATTTTAATCATTGACTTAAAGGCACAGATAGCATACTTAACAAGTTTGCAGAATCAGAAAATGTCAGGATCTACAATGATTTAAATAATTTAAAACATTAGCCTAAATCTACTAATATGAAATTTAATGAGGATAAATAAATATATTCTCTTACACTTGGCTTCAAAAAAAAACTTCACAAGTTTAAAAAATGATAGAGCCATAACTAGACAGGAATTTTAACATGATCTTAGAGTTTTAATGGATTTCAAGCTCAATGTGAGTCAAAGGAATTCATATGAGTATACACTGAGTATATAACCAGTGTCTAAGATTATGGATCTTCTAGTCTAGCTATACTCTACTCTGGTTGAAGAACAATGAGAATAACATGTTCTTCTCTGAATCTTATATTTAAAAAGGGATGTTGGAAAACTGCAGAACATTCAAAAGAAGGAGATCAGCATGGTGAAGCATTTTGAGATCATTCCCTGTGGAAAAAGCCTGGAGAAGCAGACTTGAAATACTTGGGTGATCTGATAACTAGCTTCAAGTATTTGAAGGGCTATTAGGGGTCAGAAGAATGTTTAGGGAAACTAGGGAATGGTACCCATAATGAAGCTAAAATTCAAATTATTTTGTTGTTCCTGGTAGATGGGTACAAAATATAGCTGGTAGATAATCATAGAACATAGGAGAAGGTACATGGTCCTGACAACTCCATTGAGTCCTAATGACCTTTCCCCTGATATTTTTGCTACTTGACTCCAGTGCAAAAGATTGGGACAAATGGGAAGAAGTTCTAAAAAACAATATAGAGCTATTAAAAAATGATGTGAGTTGGGTCAGAGTTAAGCAGTTCCTTATCACTGGAGGTCTTGAAAAAAAAGTAAAGAATTTTAATTCCTTGGCAATTTTTTTTCTGTAAATTATTCTAATTGTTGGAATAAATTCTTTTTTAGATACTCTTTGACTGGATGGCCTCTGACATTCCTACCAACTCTGAAATTCTGTGGTTCATCACAGACTAATGATGTTTAGTAAAGGAAGAACTAGCCACTGAAGTAGAAATGATAGAAATCTTGAAAATAAACATTTGACTTTAGAGCTTGTGATAATTAAGGGAGAGAGTCAGTCAATAAGCATTTATTAAATACCTGGCACAAAGAGGAGAAACATGAAGTGGGACATAGCATGGGCGGAGCGGGGGAAAGTCATTCATAATAATTTCTGAAGACATCAGAAAAAGGAATGATGTAATTCTATGGCCTAAACATTCATGAATTCTAAAAGATAGACTGGATAAAAGACTATATTTGGAGATAGGAAGACCTGAGTTCAAATTCCAACTTGGTTGCTTACTAGCTATGTGACAATGGGCAAGTAATTTAACCTCATATATGTATTTGTATTTGTAGTATCTCAAAGTTCTGTTTATTATCAATTATTCAGTCAACTAGCATGTGTTAAATACTGAGTATGTGCCTGGTACTGTACTAAGTCCTAGGGATATAAAGAAATACAAACAAAACTGTCCTTGGCTTCAAGAAACTCATAGTCTATTATAGGAGACAGCATTAATAATTATAAATAAACAGAATTGAAAGTAATCTCAGAGGGAGGGCATATAAATTAAGGAGAACTGGGAAAGGTTTTTTGCAGAAGGTGGGATTTTAACTGAGACTTGAAGGAAACCAGGAAAGCCAGAAGTTTTCAAAGCATTGCAGGCACTGGGAATAGTCAAGTATTTGGAACTAAAAATGGAGTGACCTATGTGAGGAACAGCAAGGAAGCTGATGTCACTGGATTGAGAAGGGAAGAAGAAGATTAAAAAATGTTCAGTTGTAAAAATGAGGAGGCAAAAATTGTCTCAATTTAATGAGAAGCTTATTGATTATCACATGTAGTATATATGTATATATATATGTATATACACACATATACATATGCAAGTAGCCTTGAAAGACACTACAAAATTCCCCTAAATCTTCCCAATTTTTATACCTCTGATCAAACAAGTCTAGTATCTTCTCTTTACCAATCATTGTTCCCCAGTGGTCATAATATTAATACAAATCCTTTTTGTGTCCATTGTTTTCCAGATTATAGAGAAGTCTTCTGTACAAACAACCCTGCAGTTTATCAGCAATTCTATTGCCTTATTTTTTGTTTTGAAACCTTATCGGTTGGCTTGAATTAGTTCCTATTATTATAGATTTCTGTTATACTCACACACTGAAAGGGGCCAAGTTATACAAAGTGCTTTGTAAAACTTAAAGTTCCATAAAACATCAATGATCTTTACAGGGGAAGTTGGCTCAGGAGCTCTAAAGAATTAAATTCTTTAGCTATACAAATAATTCCAGTGAGGAAGAAAAAGGGGAGATATCTAAAGAGAATGATCTGAATATATTGGAAACTCATTAACTTAAAATTTTGAAATATATGTATAAAAGTTGAAAAGCAAGATCATGTTAGACAATGAAAATAAGAGAAAAATGATTCTCTATGAAGAGTTATAGGAATCCTAAAACTCAGACTAATTGAAAGGGAAAGCCAGTCTTTGTTATAAGTATAAAGAACTCAGAGAAAAAGTATAATCTTAAATTCTAAAATTCTATAGAAAAATGGTACAAGAAATGATGGATAGAGTGCAAAATTTTTAATCATGAAGAGATCTATTCAAATCCTGAAATGGGAATTTACTAGTTATGTGACCATTTATTGGATTTGATTTGTACTAAAGACAAAAAAATGGCTTATTTTTTTACTTTTAGGAGCAAGAGAAAAGCCTAAGAAGGATGTGATCATTGCTTAAAGTGAATGCAATGATGATGGATCATGGAGAGAAATCAGGACTAGTCAATTTTCATTTTGCTTCTAATTTCTTACACTTGTAGAGCAAAGAAACTTTAGACTAAGACTAGGATGAAAAATATTAGTTACAAAAATATTATATTATGCCAATTAAAATATTAATTACATTAAAGCAAGGGCCTGATAAGAGATTATCTAAGTGTCCTTACTGTGTTCAAATCACTCTAGCCAAGTAACCTATGTTCCAGAGTGTTTGTCGGCTCAAGTCCCTACTGGATCTGTCTTCTCCATTTTAAGGGGCAGTATCTAGGACATGAGTTTTATTTAACTGCTTAAAATGGATTAGCTTTTACAAATAGAAATTTACTTCAAAGACACAGCTAGAACAAACATGTAAACATTTTCTCAAACCCCATAGGGTCATAATTTATTTGTATGTCACTTCAGATCTCTGGTAGGAATGGATAAGGGAAATTAGGCTTGAAATTTAACTTCATTTCTATACAACATTTTTCTCACAAAGTTCATGTCTAGATCTGACACGATTGCCTGAGGAGTCTGTATCTCAGCCATTCCTGGGCTGGCATCCTGAATGTAATTCTCTAAGATTGTTACTTTTTCCCCAAGGCATTAAATCTATTCTTTTAAACCTGGACCCTGTAATAAAGAGATGCTGAGTAATCCTCTGGGCCTTACACACTCACAAAGTCATAAACACCTTTTCTTTCACTGATCCTGAGCTTTCCCAAGAGTGATGGGGCAAAGAGACTATAAATGAAGCCAAAACTCTTTGAATGTTTCCACAGCCAATCAAAGATCCTTTTCAACACATGGTTAGCCAATCAAAACTAGTTAGAGAATGTCAATATATGCTCTCTGGTCTGTCTTTCCAAGAAACTTCCCTTATACATCATTGTAATTTTTGTAGAAGTAGTTCCCTAATGTTCTCTATTCATAGAAATATAAGCTGAAAGGCCCTTGACATTCTGGAGACACCCATTACACTAGATTAAAATATTTTTTGGACAAGGTCAAGTCAGGTTATTTAGGGTAATGTTACAGATAGTTTCCCTAGATTTTGGAAGATAATTGAAATCTTTCAGACTATCTGGACAAAGTAGAGAGATATATCCTAGACTATGATAGAGTTAAGCATATTCAGAATTGGTTGACCAGTTAGATGCAAATAATAATAATTAATGAATTAATCTTAAAAATGCATGTATTGTTATAGATGGATTCTGATTGACCCAATTGAACTCTGAGGTAACTTCAAACTGAAAGAATCTTTGAAAGGTCTGAGGAAAGATTGGTTTAATTTGAGAGCCTTGATGGCTCAACTAACAGATAAATGGAGCCACCCGAAGAATATTCCACTATCCCAACTCTCTATGGAGAGACCATTGGAATAGCCAGCCCTATGTGTAATTTGTAATGCTAAGGATGAAAGAACTAGTTATGAAACCCTGTAGAGACCAGGTCTGCAAAGTTGTCTTTTATTTAGATACTGGTGTGATTTGTCATTTCCTTCTCCAATGCAAAGTTAAGTTGTAATCATCATTAAAAATATTAACTCTACTTTTATTACAACTACAGTTAAATCCCTTCTGCTGCTACTACCACTATTAGTACTATTGCAGTTGCTGCTGCTACTATTACTACTAGCTAGCACTTTAGAACCTTAAAGTTTGAAAAATATCTTACCAATATTCATTTTATCCTCATCATCATTTTGGGAAGCAGGAACTGTTATCATTTCCATTTTATAAATATATAGATTGAGGCAGGCAAAAGTTAAGTAATTTACCTGGGATTATAATGTTAGTGAATTTTGATGCAGGATTTTAATTCAGGCATTCCTAGCTTCAGTCCACTTTATATACTGTGTCACTCAGCTGCCTAGGTTAACATTATCAGAACTAAAATTCTGAAGAAAAAAATGTTTTAGCATGTTGTTAACTAAGGAGGGATAGAATTCATTTGATGAATCTCACAGCTAATTCCTGCCTATGTTACTACTGGGATGGGCAAAGCCATATGTTAGAAGGGATTTTTCTTTTCCTTTTTTGTGTCATGGACTTCTTTGGTACTCTGGAGAAGCTTGTGTATTCCTTCTTTTTTATTTTTTTATTAAAACTATTTATTTGCAAAACATATGTATGGGTAATTCTTCAACATTAAACCTTACAACGCTTTCTGTTACAAATTTTTCCCCCCTACTCCCCACCCCTCCCCTAGATGGCAGGATAGTGGATTCCTTCTTAGATGATTTTTAAAAGCATAAAATAAAATTCACGGGGTTATAAGGAAACCAATTATATCAAAATACTTAAAAATAACAAATTTACAAATCCCAAGTTAAGGACCCTCGCTCTAGAACCCTTGTCCTAGAGCCATGTTGATTTGCATACATCTTTTATCTCTCCTTAAAATGCAAGCTTCTTGAGCACAATGATCATGTTTTATTGTTCTAGAGTTATGTTTGCATATAGAAGATGATGAGTAAATATTTGTTGAATAGATAAATGGAAGAGAAGAAAACTGAGGTAAAAAAGACCCGACTTCTAGCTGCAATTCTGCCACTAGTTAACTGTATGAATAGGATAACTTTTGAATGATCATTTGAAGGAGAGATTAAAGGCACATGATAGAGAGAAAGAGGAATAATCCAAGTACTGACAAATCTGGAGGTACACTTAAGGTTTGCTTACATTCACTCTTTTATCTCAAAACAACACTCTGAAATAGGAACGATGAAACTGAAGCTAACATAAGCAAAGAAACCAGCCCACGCTCATACTGCTAGAAGAGACATATTTAAAAGCAGGAACTAACTGCAAATGGCTAACATCGGAATCTCAAACAGGACAGAGTCTATTAATTTTAGGTTTAGAGTTTGAAGACAATTTGACATAATCTAATCTAATGTGAAGACTGAGGTCTCATTGGTGGTAAATAGCAGAGGTAAGCTTTGAGTCCAGGACCTCTGACTTCAAATACAGCCCTCTTCCCATTGCTTCCCACAGCTTCAGAGAAAAACACCAGCTCACACAGGAGCTAGATAAAACATTGAGAAGGTACTTAGAAATCAGCATGCAAGATAACAGGTGCATCCATCAACCCACTACATCACTCTACTCTAGCAAAATTTCATGTAGAAGATAAGATATATAAATACAAGAAAAAAGTCTTGGGATTTTGTTTAATATATAGACCTCAAGATAATAGAAACTGAGCCCCAAGGTTTTATACCAGCCAAACTCCAACATAAACAACTAAGCAAAGAAAAATACTTTTCCTTTTTTAAACTTAAAAAACCAAAAAGACTGTACATTTTTCAAGGCAAATGGAATGTCAACCAGTAATAACTTTGTTTTTGAAACATTAAGGCCAACTGATTTGCATTTGTTCATTGTGAAATGAAAATAGAATTTTTCAATTTGTCATGAACAGGACAATAAATCTTTATGTCACCCTCATGGCAGTGATCTACAATGCCGTGTCAGGTAATAACATCTGATAGTGGACAGATGCAAATAGAGAAGTATACAAAGCAGAAGAGAAACCCTTGTGGGCTCCCAGTAATAAAATCTTGGAAATGGAAGGAGGGTTTCAGAATTTAAAAGTATATGAACAATAGACTATTCACTGTAATGGAAAATGTGACTTGGAATAATGGCTTAAAACTAAAACACAGAGTTAAGAAAATCAGATTTTGACAAATAAGAAAAATGACAATTGTCTGGAAAAGCAGCAGACCAAAATTCCAGAATTTGTGCCATAATTACTTAAAAGAATCCAATAACTGGAAAACTATTTGAGTATACATTTTTTTATTCTGGATAAACACCTAGTAACAAATAAGATGATTATAAAACTGGCCAGAAGCATCATGTATTACCTTTCTTTAAGTCACCCTGGAATCCAGAAATGTGTGTGTTTAAATCTCTTTGTGGTAGCACTGGACCATAATAAATCCAGTCAGTTGTGACTAAATGGAATTGGGTCTAGCTAGAGGATAAGTTAACTCTGCTCACCTGGTTTAGCAAATGTATATGATTGGCAGACAGACGGTGCTATTTCATTTCCCATGCCAACAGATGCGGCTGGCAAGGAGAAACCTGTGATTTGAACAGATTGAAGTGGACAAATAGCATTGAATTTAGCCCTATCTTGTCATCTCCATGTTCCTTCTGCTTTTTGTACACAGGCCAAATGGCATTAATGGAGAGTGTGACCACATGTTCTGCTCTTTAGGCAGCCCGCGCGTGGGAAGCAGCAACTCACCCTGTTGCTTTGTCATTGGAGGCTATTAGTGCCATTGATCCGGCTTCTTTTTTTCTGGCTTCACTTGTGGTAGGTAAGGCCAAGTGTGCTAATGCTTTAAAAGTGACTCTAAGTGCTGGCCATAATTTTAATCATCTCTTCTGTTTCTCCCACTCCAGAGAGGAGTGCCCTTGGACTCTCCTCAAATTGTGTGCGGAACTCCAGGGATGACCAAAGAGTTTCATACTGTCTGTTTTCAAATGAGTGTTAAGAAGGCTGGTGTTGACAGAGTCTTTGTGAAGTTGTGGTGAACCAGGATCTTTTTGGGGCCTTATTGAATTTCCTGTTATTTTTGTTGTACTTGCTGAAAATGACCTATTTCTTGGACAGTGATAAGCTGGAGAATTTCAGGGTGTTTCAAAGTCCGAAATATTCTCTTTCCTCTACCAATTTTATATAAAATACCTTAGAAATGAGTTCATGAATATAAATCAATCACATTTTCCCCATTATTTGGGGAAAAAGAGGCATCAAACTGAGATTTTTGAGTCCCCGTATTTCTCTCAGTTATTTGGTGAAGTATTTGATTGCATGAATGGGTTCTAACAGATTTAATTCTCTGTCCTTTTCTCTGTTTCTGTCTCTCCCTCTCCTCTGCTTCTTATTTTTACTTTTTTACTCTAATTCTTTGTCTCTCTGAAGTAGAATATTAGGAATTGAGGCTAAGTTAACAGTGAGTTGGTACCATATTTAAGACACTGTATTTGGTCTCAATCAGGGCTGAAATGGTAGAGATGTTTGCTATATCTGGACATACCAAGGCTAAAATACTTATCTTTTTCTTATTGATTCTCTTAGATTTACACAATTCTCTTATAATACTTTACTCTCACATCAATGTGACTCACATATAAGGAGGTGCTATTTTATTCACAAATGGAAACATCACAGAAATTCAGGAAGATTTTAAAGAGATTTTAAGGTAGCATATCTTTAAAATAATCTCAGAAGCAGAATCCACATATAACCAGAAAAGGGTGACACTAAATACTTGTCTGATTGATTCTGTTTAGAATGAGGACCACATTCTCCGGGAATGTGGAGTTTATATTCAACATGAATAAGCAAGAACAAAAGAGAGTACTCAGGAGAATCACCTGACTTGTGTGGTTCTCAGAGAGCTATCTATCTATCTATCTATCTATCTATCTATCTATCTATCTATCTATCTATCTATCTATCTA
>JAJPUD010000029.1:1188527-1245862 GCA_023553655.1 Myrmecobius fasciatus
CTATCTATCTATCTATCTATCTATCTATCTATCTATCTATCTATCTACCTTCCTACGTTGTTCAGCTCTATATCTTTTGTGTTAACAATGGTCTAGGGGTATGATCTTTTTTGAATTATCCAATTAGTTTTCTTGGCTCATCCCCTTTCACAGGAATTCCATTTCCCTATGTGCTGATTTCAATGAAGTCACAATGATCTATCATAACAGAATTGACCACACAAACCTGATTTAGTCATATGCAGTAATTTATTCATAACCATAATCAAATATAGAAAAACAACAATCATATGGGCTACATACCTGCGGTTGCTCCAAGATGTCACTAGTCCTTCACCAAAATATAAGCTTGTCTGAAGCTCAGGAGTTTGGAAAAGACAGTTTAAGTATAAATTCAGACCACCTCAGGAGCTTTTACAAGTGTCCCAAGTACTATTCCATTTAGCTTTGTGAGGGTCAATGTCTGTTAATTTGAGGGAACCTGACATCCAGCACGATGATTCCTCCTTTGGCAACTTTTCCTTATTTGACACTGAAAGGGACCTGTCATTATTGTTTCTTGGCATGACTGGCTCAGCCAGTCATGAAAAATAATCCAGAAAAATAATCCAAATTCAGAAAAGGAAATCTTCCTCAAGGTTCAGGTCTGAAAATGCTATCCCCTATTAGGAGGAAGATCACATTGCCAATGGAATGGAGGATGGACTGAAGTGGGGAGAGATGTATGGCAGGAAAATGAACCAGCAAGCTTTTGCAATAGTCCTGATGTGAGATGATGGGGGCTTGTAATAGGATGATGGCTCTAGCATTGTCAAAGGAAAGAAGGTATAGTGTCACAATTATTCTATAAAATTTTGATAAAATTCTCCTGAAAAATTATCTACCAAGAGTTTTTTCTTTAGCATTTGCTTTATAACTAATTTAATTTCCTTTTCTGAATTTGGATTATTTAAGGTCTCTAGTTGGTGTTTTGTTAATTTGATCTTTATCACTTTTTCATATCCTTTTCCTTGGCAGTTGAAGTTTAGATCCTCCCTCCTCTTTCTACCCATTGCTCTTCTCTGTTTCCAACAACAAATACATTTTCACAACCATAAGCATGGCAAAGAGGAGGTGAGCGGGATCAAGAACAAAGAAAATGAGTGCTGTATAATCTCCTTGAAAGCAGAGGCTGTATGTCATTTTTTTGTCCTTGCTCACAGTAGGCATTTAGTAAATTCTTGTTGAATTGAATTGAAATATATTTGGTGTAATTTTCTTGTTCTATTGTGGTGAAACAAACTAGAAACGAGAAGAAAAAGGGAGGAATATAGTAATCTTCAAGTACTTAAAAGTCTATTATATATAGGAGAAAGATTATTTTTATTCTGCTTGGCCCCATGGGGCATAACAAAGAGCAATGGTGTAAATTGGAAAAAAGCAGGGCTTAACTTGATGTCAAGAAATGATTCCTAAGCATTAGAACTATCCCTAAAATGGAACATAATGCCTTGGAAAATAGTAAGTTTGCCTCCACTAAAAATCCTTATGGGATAATAGGATACTCACTTGGGGATAAAGTAATATTCATTTAGATATGGGTTTGACTACATAACTTTCGAGCTCAAAGTTCCAACTCTGAGATCCTATGACTTTGTAGATGCATAGAAATGATTTTGCAACCTCTTGGAATCTCTTCCAGGCTCATTTTTTTTTAAATAGAGGAACAGTCTTTTAGCACTGGAATAATTTCCAGTATTTTAAAAAACACAATTTCTGAAGGTACTGGAAACCTGGAAATGAAAATGGATTCATTACAATACATTTTGAATTTCTGTTGAGGTATAGAACAAAAAAATGGAAACTAATGTTAAATCATTTGGGGATTGCTTACAAGGGCTTCAGAGCTCTAAAGCTCTTACAGCTTTACTGATGAAAGACAATATGATTTCTCACACTAGAAAGAAAACTTTGGAAAACCAGAGGATTTGAGGCTTTAACTGAAGGATGTGGTTGAGGACAGAATTGTTCGTTTTTCTTTTAGTCCATTTAAAGTGAGAGGAGAACATTTTAAGTATTTTCAAACCCTCCTAGACTAGAGTTATAGTTGCTCAAACTGCTTTTGAAAGCTTTTCAGGAAACAAAAACACTTCCTATTGCATCCCTGCTATTTTGGCAGCTGCCAAAGAAATGATTTGTACCTAACAGGCTAGAAATAAGGACCCCTCTTATAAGAGGATGGGAACATTGTTGAACTTCATGAGCTATATGCTGAGAAACACTCTGAAGAAGGAAACCATAATGAGCCATGATGATGATTCCTGCATGTGACTCAAGTGAATGAAAGAAATTTCTCTTTGCCAGCTGGTTTATTTCAGAAATAGTTTGATTTTGTGATATTATTATTGGTGGGGGACTTCATTACCTTAAGGGAGATTTGTGTGATTTGATTCTGCTGGCCATTTTCCTTTGTTCTTTTGTGTAAAGAAATTCTCTGAAACTATTTAAACATGCCTGAGTATCAAAACCAAAAAGTTTTTTTTTATTTTTTATTTTTACTTTGAGTTTCTGTGGATGAAAATTTTAAAGATTTTTTTTCCTCCTCTTGGCATGGCGATTACTTTGAATATGGATTAAAATTTTTGACTAAAAAGTTCCTTCTTAAAGAGATTTTAATTTCATTGGTATTTCACCCTTCCTTTTGTTGGTGGGCAGAATTAAAAGCTACCCTGTGGTGCAATTGGTGCATGTCTTTTTGCTTATCTCTTCCAAATCCTTCCCCCATGTAACAATTTAAGGAGCAAATCCTTCTTTCCACATAAGTCTTTCAGAAAAGAGAAGTGGCACATCAGGAATTGATAACAATCTCAGTAAGATTTATACATACAAAATATATTTCCCATTTAGTTTTTAATCCTAAGGTATATTTATTTTTTAAAACTTTAAAATGGATATTGTTATGTTAATTAACATTTACTTAGAGCTTATAATTTACTGTTAAAACAAAGAATCAAAAATGGTTTCTTCTTAGTTGGATTAAAATTTAATTTAAACTTTCAAACTGAAACAAGGTAAAAGTCTCTTCCTATATAGGCTTTATATCTAAGGGATACCTATGATTTATATGCCAGTAATTGGCACTATTGTTAATTTAAGCAGTTTTTGTAGTGAGGTGACACCTCTCCTTTACAAACTAGAATAACTTAACTGTAGAAATATCTAGAAATATCAACCATAGTTGTTGACGAAATAATTCAGCAAGCATTTATTAATCATCTACTAAATTTTATGTTTCACATTGTTCTGCTGCCTCTCTGTCTCTGCACTGGTTTTCCCACATTCCTGATATTCATTCATTCCTCACTTTTTACCTTAGAATCCCTGACTTCCTTCAAAGCTCAGCTCATTACCTTGTCTTCTACATAAAGCTTTTCTGTATACACCCAAATGCTAATATCTCCTTTCCAAAACTACTTTTGATTTATTCTATATATCTCATCTCCCCTGATAGAATATAAATTCCTTGAGGGCAGGGAATGTTTATTATGGTATCTTCAGTGCCTTCCTTGAACATGATTTAGTAGTTACCTGATCAATGCTTTTGATTTACTTACAGGTTATTGGGACAGTCACTAAAAGGTGTGGTTCTTGGCAGATAGTAAGTGCTTAATAAATGCTTGTTGACTTGTTGATTTCACAGTCATCAGAGAAATGATCTTTTAGCTGACAAAGTAGTGCCTGAGTTGGACCTGAGAATATGGGAAAATTTTTTTCTCTTTTAGCTGACAATAGAACATGAAAAGTCCATTCCGGTTGTACTGAGCAATGTAGATAGAAAAAGTGAAGAATGAGATATATTGTTTCTTCCAGTGTTTCTTACAAATCCTAATGAATAATGTACTTTGTTATTGTTGATGAATACAATCTAGTCCCTTTATCAGGTATTTTAAAATTATTTCTTGAAGGGTCCCTAAATTTGAGATAATTTGGAGTAATTCAATTAAATGTTGTATAATTAGAAGACTAGATGTGACTTGGAGGGATCAAATTCTCATTATATAATGAGCATATTAGAGTTAAAAATTGTCATTAAAACTAATGCAACCCATTTGATTGTTGGTATATGTCATTCTGGAAATGGAAGTAACTACTAGTTTTTAAGGGATATAGATATATAGCTTGATGGGATATAAGGAATCATCTCATCTAATCCTCTTACACATGAATAAAATGCAGTCCAGGGAAGTTAAGTGAATTACCTAAAACACATAGGTATTTAGGGGCAGATCCAGGATTTAAGGTCAGGTACTGGAAAGCTAAGTTCTTCACTCCTTTCATGGCATCAAGCTGTCATAAATCTGGGAATGTGAACACCTAAAATTATTATAGTTGATACAATTTGGTATATTTGAGAAAAGCAATCCAATAGATTGAATCATTTAAAATCTT
This sequence comes from Myrmecobius fasciatus, assembly GCA_023553655.1. Taxonomy (NCBI): domain Eukaryota; kingdom Metazoa; phylum Chordata; class Mammalia; order Dasyuromorphia; family Myrmecobiidae; genus Myrmecobius; species Myrmecobius fasciatus. The sequence continues at coordinate 1,192,956 of JAJPUD010000029.1, forward strand.
TTTTGAAGTGAACATAGCTTTCAAGAAAGAAAGGAAAACATAGTTGAATATAAAGTATGATTTATGATTTCTGTCAGTCTTGCACATGTAATTCTGTATTTGTTTTGAAGACTCCAACCTATCTTGTGCAACAGTGTCAGATTAATCTTTGTGATAAATACCTTAGAGAATTAGAAAATATAGTGCTTTGTGAGGTCTGAGGGAGAACATTGTTATAGATTTGGATATCAGGGAAGATTTCCTGACTGAGGTAGCATTTGATTTGGATTTTAAAAGGAGGGAAGGCGTTAGTAATTAAATAGATAAAGAAAGGGGAGGAATGACATTTGAGACGTAGGGGACAGTATGAATAAATGAACAGATAAGAGAACACGTAGACTATTCTTAAAGATAAAGAATAATTTTGTCAAGGGCATAGAGAATGTGGAATAGTAAGATATAAAGTTATGACTGATTTAGATTATATAGAGTTTTGAAGGATTGGCTGTAAAGACTGGACTTCATGACATAAGTATTCAAAAAATTAGGTACATTCTAAAAATGATACAAAAAGAAAATGATATAAAATGGGATAAATCAGGTTAATTCATGGGGAAAGGTTAAAAATCTACATAAAGGCTAATTTTTGAATATTCAAGGGCTCAGACATTCTATGATCTGGGGATTTAATCTTAATAGAAAATATTTGTTATCAATTCTAGATTCTTTTTCTTGGTTGCTAGTTATTTGTTAAGGTTGTTAAAGATAAAGTAGATATTTTAAAATGTCCACTCTTTTTATTTTGTGATGCCATTGTTTTACATTTTTCCATAGCCTCTTATTCATAAGCACATATTATAATACAATGATATACAAACATAAGAAAATTTTCCATTTTTATCAATTGAAAGAAACTAAAGAATTTTATCAACTTCTATCTCAATCTCTTACTTTGTCAAGTTGTTCTACACTTTTAGGTAGATGCAGTTATACTCTCAACATGATATAGAAAGTAATAAATCTATCGGTCAGACATGTGAATGAGGCAGGAACTCATTCTCCCCATAGATTTTCTATTTAAAGGAATGTTTTCTAATTGCCAGGCAAAAATAAAACTTGCTGTTTTAAACTTTTTAAAGGTGTATACATTTTAAGCATATGAAGCTGTGGTCTTGATTTCACACAAACTAAAAAAGAAAAAAATATATAGGTGTCTTTTTGGAGGCTAAAAGATAAGGGTATAGCTTCAACACATCACCAAGTTCCAAAAAAGTCACATTTTGTTGGCTATTTACATTTTTTTAAAAAAAGAAATGATGTCTGTTTAATTTATCAGAATTCTGAGGGTTGGAGGGGAGATAAGCTTGGAGACAAAGGGAAGCCAATAGAAATAATCTACTTAGATTTTCAAAAGTTCTTTGACAAGAATCTCCATGAAAAATTATTACAAAGAACCAAGTCATTATTTGCTCAGGAGTGACTGCTTTATAGTGGATAGGGAAGTAGCTTAAAGATAGAAGGAAAAATGATAAGGATAAATAGATTTAGATCTTTAGGTAAAAAGTTATAAAGTATGTTAATTCCTTAAGGATCATTTAACATTTTTTAATTACTTCTTGGCAGCACTTTCCAGTTATCTGACCACATTGTTGATAAAATCTTGAATTCTGTAGCCACATGGTCACTCTGGTGGCTCCATGTTCTACCCAGCATCATTGGGCAGTCTGGGAATAACCACCAAACTCTCAGTGGTTTTCAGACAGATGGTTACAGCTGTTCCTTACTTCTGCCCTCTCTCTTTTGGGGAAGATGGTTAGGTGGGGAAGTAACCATCCTCTTAGTCCAGGTTTGCAGTTTGGAATGTGTAGACTTATTTTATTATACTATTATGGCTCATCTTGTTCCCACTCACTGGGAATTGTCTTCTTAATTTTTTTGTTGTTTTTCAAGGGACCTTAATAACAAACCAACCAACTAATTATTCAATTAATAAGCATTTATTAATTGACTGTGTAGGAAGCTTTATCCTACTACACTATGATGGGTGTTGGGAATACAAAAACACTGGCATATAATAGTTGCTTTTTAAATACCCAATTGAGTTGAATTGCCTTAACTTGAAAGAAATGCTGCCCTCAGAGACCTTATATGTATACATACATGGCATAATGAAGCCAATCACACAAGTATAGCTTAATTGCATACATTTCTTTACTTGTAACCAAAGAATGAAAAAAAGAAAAAAATGTATAAATATTATATACATCAAAATAAGCATGAAGGCTGAACACCTGCAGCTCTTCCTATAAAACCGGAAGTTGAAAACTAATTTATAGGTATGGTCTCAAACCTAGGAGTTAAAGGAATTAAACTCAAATACTTAGATTGAGATCTTCTTATTAATTGCTTCAAGGTTCACATCCAAATCTCTCAGAACATCAGTATACAGTTGTTTGTGAGCATGGTTCCTCAGGGACTTAGACCTTAGAATCTCCTTTACAAGTTTTCTTATTTACCACTACATTACAGCCTAGGATTTCTGATTTTGCCTTCTGACTGTGTCCTGATATAACCCCTTCATTATCTGTGCTATTTGTGACATTTTGTTTTCTCCTTGCTCATCATTAGCACAATGTAGATCTTGGCTTAAGTTCAGGTCCAAATGCTTATAATACCTCTGTTTTATAAAACCCTATTCCTTAGTCCACATCTGCCTTTCTGATCTTTGTTTTTTTTCTTCCTTGGCAGCTCAAAGTTTTGAGAGAAGTACTATCCTTTCTCCCAAAGCACTTCTCTGAAATATTTGTAAATTATCTGGATTAAGGGATATCCAGTGAAATCTCCAAATCTGAAGATTACAGAAAAACTTTTCTATGTAAGCAGGAGTGAAGCTGATGGGAAGAAACTTTAGCAAAGCCTTACAAATCTATATAAGTCACTGGCAAATGGCAAATGAATTTTAGTATCAGCAAGTAAAAAATAAGGAGCATAAAAAGTGAAACAAGTCCAAACTATGTGTATAAAATGAAAAGTTTTGAGTTTTAAGTTTTTCCATAAGAAAGAGATTGAGCAGGTTTTTTACTAATGTTCAGTGACAATTTGACAAAAATTTCAGTGAATTTCAGTTATCATCAAGAAGAGTATTGAAAAAAAATTAAAAAATCTATTCATATATAGCTCATGTATACTCAGAACACTGAATGTGTTACTAGATAACTAGAAGTAGGAGGATCTAGAGGACAAGAAAAACAAAACAATCTGTGACTGAAGAGATGAGACTTTAAAGCTGATGACAGAGTACAACATGCATTTTTGTGAAATATATGTGAAGATCTCTGTTTTGCAACAGAAGATGGTGGGTTGGATTAACCCTGCATCTGACCTGGCATAGAAATTTTTGTGTTCTATAATTGTAAGGCAGACACCTGTAACTAATAAATCTTTTTTAAAAGTGTCTTTAAAAGTTTAATTATTAAGAAAAACAGAAAGCAAAGAAAAAAGTTTAATTATTGCCATTTACAAACCATAATAAGATCAGCAATGAGAGTGCAGCTTTACTTGAGGTAATATTTCCTTCTAGACAAATTCACTAACATTGACATGATGCTAATCACTTCCTCTCTGGTGTGCCAAATTACAGAGACAAGAACAAAGTTGGGCAAAAGATGCTTTATTTAATGTATTCTCTATCTTTCCATTGTTATCATACCCTTTGAGTATGTTGTAATCAGAAACAGGAAACCTTTAAAATACCAATGGAAATTTTGTGTTGTACCCAAGGCAAAGAAAAAAAAGCTGCATAGAGGCATTATAGATCATAAAAGGTGAAAGTAAATAAATGGAGAAATGCGATGAGATCAGATCTGAGAAAAATATTCTGATCTTGGAAGAAATAATATCAAATGCATTGAAAACCACAAGTTTTTATATGAATGTTAACCATTTAATTTTTTAAATCTCTATATGAGTACAAATCAATGGCTATAATAAAATCAAAAGAGTCTAAGACTTTTTCAGTAAACATTTTAATTACTTATTTTGAAGAGAAATATGGAACCTTGGGGCAACAAAAAAAATTTGTTTGGACTAAAATTTGTTTGTAGGATCTTATGTAGATAGATAATGAAAGATTACAAAAAAGAATCATCTAATAAAAATGTGAGATATATTGGAGGGAAAAGGTAGTTTAAAGATAACTTAGGGAGAGATCCAATTAAGCAGAATGAAGCTGAGGAAATGTAGCATAAACTTGTCTGTATAAATGAACAGATGAGGATGAAAACATGTGTAAATATTTTATGCCAAATTTTTATCACAAATACCTATCTTATTTGATTCTAACATGGGAATACTTCTTGAAGCATCAATAGCACTGAGGAAAACAAATATGGGAAAAGCATCTAGACTAGATCAAACATAAACAAAGGAGATCCAGCCTCAGATACTTACCAGCTGTATGATCTGGGGAAAGTGACTTAAGCACTCCTTGTCTCAGTTTCCTCAAAACTGTAGATTGTAAATTGGAGATTATAGTACCATATACCATGAAGAATTGCTGTGATGATCAAAGGACATGATATTTGTAAAGCACTGAGCACAATGCATGGCACATAGTAGGTATTACACAAATGCTTATTCTCTTCCCCATCAGTATGTGTGATTTCTGTCAACATGAATAACTGGCTGTGTGTGTCATTGATTTTCATAGTTTGGAACACAGAAATTCTTTATAGTACTTGTTTTGTCCTGGATGAATAGTTACCTCATACTATTTTGAATTTCATTTAGGAAGCTCTGCAATATTTTGAGGCTTGAGGTAATCATCACAATGTCATTCACAAAGAAGGTGTCTGTTGGATCTCTCATCTATAGGGAGTCCATTTTTTCTGTTTAGGACATGTACATATACATATACATTTGTATATGTGAATGGATATATCTATATCTATATAAACTTTATAGACTCTCCATCCAAATGTTTCTCTTCCTGTAATTTCTAAACTATAGGCATTCTTTATTTCTCCCTTGATTTTTCTTATCTATCTATCTATCTCAACATTTTTTGCAGATGGGTCATGACTTGGTCAAAAAATTGAATTGGACAGGAGGAGAAGAGCAGGCTTTATTATCTTTGGAAAATTGTGAATTTCTTTTGATTCTTTCAAACTTCCCTTCAAGAAAAAAAAACCCTTCTTTTTAATGTTTATCTACATCTGATGATATGGCACCACTGAAATTTCTGAAGAATTAAAGATTAGCCAAAGAGCACTGTATAAATTCATAGTTAGAGAAAAAGAACTTCAGTGAATTGCAGAAAGAAACAAAAAACCCCAATTTACCCCAAACAAAAACAGACAAAAATGCTATACAAACGAATTAGTCAAAAGGAAGTCACCCAAAAAAGTAAAATTGAAAAAGAAAATGGGCCTGTCACATAGTGGAATAACCACTGGGATAATCACTGGTCACTTGTGTGTCCTTGCAATGTAAAGGAAGGTCCCCTGGCTCTTAGGTGTCTTCTTTTATGGTGAGTTAATGGGAAGATTTGAAGAGTCTCTTAGGTCATGTAGGCAGGGAGATGTTGCTGGAGGGAGTACTCATATCAATGAGATGACACATCCACTGTCCTCTTGAAAGTACATTGAGCTAGATTAAGCATAAAATGGTTTTAATTGCAGTCCTGCTACTGAGGAGTTCCTGAGGAGCCAGGAATTGACATAGCAGCATATATAGTCTATATTTTCCATTTAAGGCTGCAGTTTAGGAAAGAGAAGATGGCTTTCTCCTTCATCGGACTTCTCTCTCTCATATCATCTTGACTTTTCAAGCTTAAGATTTTATTTAAAAAGAAAAACCCTCCAAAACCCAATTTGCATCAAATTGCTTAAGGTTATCTATTAATTACCCTAGCAGAATCAAATAATTTTGAAAACCTCTTAAAAGAAAATAGGAAACAACAACAATCTATAAGACTAATAAAAATAACTCCCATTTCTTCATCACTGGTATTGTTAAATAGATATTGTTGAACAATTTTACAGGTGAGGAAATTGAGTTGTTGAGAACTAAAGTGATTTGCCCAAGATGACTCAATTAGTAAGTTTGAAATTTGAACTAATCTCCTGACTCCAATTCCAGCATTCCTTCTCCTATAGCCACACAACATCTCTACTACTGAACTATATGAACACATTATCAATAATCATCTTCAAATGACAATTTACATAACATGCTTCATAAGCTTTAAAATATCATATAAATGTTGGCTGTATATGATCCTGTTATTGAATTATGTGATTTAAATTTTTTTTGGTAAGTAGTATTTTATTTTCTCCAATTATATGTATAGATAATTTTCAATATTCATTTTTTTGTTTTGATTTCTGAATTTTTCTTCATCTCTTCCTCCTTCCTTTCTCACTCCCCAAGATGGAAAGTAATCTGATACAGATTCTATATGTGTAATCATATTAAACATATTTCCACATTAGAAAAGCTTTGAAAGAAGAAACAGAACAAAGGAGAATGATTTAATTTTTTTTAAATGGACCATCTTTGTTGCTGATTGAAAAATCTAAAATACATTGTTACTAATGTCCTAGCATCTAATTATGCTAGTATTATCATGCTAATCTCTGTTGTACTGGATAGAATTCTGGATTGAATGAAGAATAGAGTTTAAATCCTTCTGCAAGCACTTAGTTGCACAGCCCTGGACAAGTGACATAATCTCACTTGACTTTGGTTTCCCCCACTTCAAAGTAGTGTAATGATAGTATGTACCGCATGTGAAAATCAAATGAGATAACATGTAAAGCTCTTTGCAAATCTCAAAGCACCATATAAATGCTAGTTTTTGTAATTATTATTATTAATATTATTAACCTTGACATTGGCTAATGCTGTCTTATTAAGAACAGAGTAGGATTGTTCATTAATTTTGCTTTAAAATGTTACAGAGGTTTCTACAATAGTAGTAATAGCTTCCCCCACTTAATAGTATTTTATTTTTCCAATTGCATGTAAAAATTGTTTTTAACATTTACTTTTTTTTTTGGTTTTTTTTTTTTTGTTTTGTTTTTTGGCTGAGGCCATGGGGGTTAAGTGACTTGCCCAGGGTCACATAGCTAGGAAGTGTTAAGTGTCTGAGACCAGATATGAACTCAGGTCCTCCTGAATTTGGGGCTGGTACTTTATCCACTGAGCCACCCAGCTGCCCTTTAAATTTACTTTTAAAAGACTTTTATTTTTATTTTTCTTCTCTCCTATTCCAAGATGGTAAGCAATTTGATATAGGCTATACATGTATAATCATATTAACCATGTTTCCACATTAGTCATTTTGTGAAAAAAGAATCAGAACAAAAGAGGAAATTCACAAGAAAGAACCCTTCCCCCCAAATGAAAATAGTATGCTTTAATTTGCATTCAGATTCCATAGTTCTTTTTTTCTGGATGTTGACAATATTTTCGATTGCAAGTCTATTGGAATTGTCTAGATCATTGTATTGCTGAGAAGAGCTAAGTGTATCAAAGTTGACCAATGCATAAAAATGCTGTTATTGTATAAAATGTTCTCCTGGTTCTACTCACTTCACTCAGCATCAGTTCATGTAAGTCTTTCCAGGATTTTTTGAAATTGCTTGCTCATGATTTCTCATAGAACAATATTATTCTGTTAAATTAAATAGCTTCTATTAAAATAATACTATTTTAACAGTAATGATGCTTAAAACATTTTTCTTGCATTTGACCTTATTTGTTGATGTTTTAGTAAGTTTGATTATGTATAAGAAAATAGATTTGGAATTAATCTTCAGAAACTTAACATTATTAGGAAAGAGGAAACAAACATTTATTTTCTAAGTTGATTTTTACTCTTTCCCCTCCTTTATTAGTCCCAGCCAATAATCTCTCAACACCAGAGTGATTGAACCCTATTGGTATCTATTAAGTATTTTCCCTTTGTGAGATTCTTCTTTGCTTTTTTAAAAAGCCTTTTATCCTTTTTAAAATATGAATTTAAGCTTCAGTGTTCCTCATTTTAAAACATGCTAGTCACTTTTATTTGCTTCCTCCAAATTATATGGTGCTTTATGGTCTGCAAAGTTCATGAAATAAACAGTACAAATATTATTAGCTCCATTTTATTGATAAGCTAATTGAACATTAGTGAGGTTGAGTTATGTGAATCCATGGCTAGTAATTGTTAGAATGTGATTTGAATCCAGACCCTCTAAGTTCTTTTTTTCAAATCTTTATTTTATAATTGTGTTCAATTTTCTGATAACCCTTTAAGCTTTATGCCCTTTTTTGCTGGCAAGTATTTCTATGAACCACTCCACAAATTATTCAACTACTTCTTACACTTACTCTCACAAAGTGGTAGAGTCCAAATGCATAACTAACTACAAATGAAATTCTAAGTACACCAGGGATGGCATGTCTGATTCAGTTACTAGTGTGAAATAGACAGGAATAGAATTTCCCTCTGAAATAAAATGGTAAAATCATACACTAGCTTCATGTTTTTATCTGCTATAATAAGGAAAGTAAAGCAATACTGGCATGATGTGCTAATTTCAGCTGTTGTAGATATGATAATTTTACATCAACAGTCTTTAAATCGCTAAAACTAAGATCTCATCAAATGTTTTATTTAAAAATGAGTCTCTTTTTAGTGTGGGGTGGGACTATTAGCTTAAGGATGGGATACAGACATAATTATTATGTTCCTTTTATACACAGTGAAATGTGTTAGAATAATGGTTATGATTATTTAGTTCTTCATCATATGCTCTTTAGTTATCATATGTCCACCTTCCATTGGTGGCGGTAATGGGAGGGGACATGGTGATATAGTGGTGATGATGATGATGATGGTGGTGGTGGTGGTGATGGTGTGTGTGTGTGTGTGTATTCAGTGGGCATAATGAGCTTGTGCACTGAAAAACTTGAATTGTGAGGAAATTGGAGTCATCCATGTTTCATTGAGTAAGTCAGATGATGGATGCTAATTATAAGGTGTCAGTAAATTAAAAGAAAGGGGAATGTAGGGATTAATTGAGGTTTTGGCATTTTCACATTTCAGGATGCCTCTAATTACTTTGTTTAAAAAATGCTGAACATTTGAAAATAAAATATAATGTATGTGCCTGAATAATCTTTTCTTTATTTTATGCCATGAGGGAAGCATTATTGTGAGTTTATATTCCAATCATTTGCTTGTCTTTTTATGAAACATACACTCTTTAAAAATTGAACCATTTACCTTTATAACTATATAAATTAGCCTTCTAATTTTCAAGAACAGTAAATAGTTTTATTCCTTACTATTGTTCTCATGAAACTAATTAACATATTGACCCCAATTATATGTTTTCTTTTAATTTAAAATTGATTTACAAAAGAATATTCCTTTTTTGATGGCTTGGCATAGCAGGATATACTCTAAACTAAATTGTATATATACACAGGGAATAACATGAACTTGAAGGCTATCTGGGTTAGTCACTTTTAATTACATTGATATTCCATAGGCTGTTTGGGAGGTTGGAAAGGATAGTGCTTTCACTTAAGTCAAACAGGGTATGGCAGAAAAGGGACAAAGGGATGTAAAAGGCATTACATAAAATTCCAGGAAAAGTTGCTGGTGCTATAGAAGATTGACAATGAAGTAACTATTGATAACATGAAGAAACCCAGATAATTTCTGAAATATGTTTTTAATGATTAATAAAAAATACAGGGTGGGGAAGGAAGATGACTGAGATATAAAAGAAGATGAGAGGATAAAAGAAACATTTGAAAGAGTCTCAAAGAAAGGAATAACACTGGAGAAAATAGGCAATCAAGGTAATCTGCACAGGTCTATAGAAGATGAAACAATGACATTATCAAAAATGAGCCTCATTCTTGGAAGTGTATTTTTTGGTAATTTTTGAAATTACTTGTTGATTAGACATGGTTCTAATTATAATAAGCTTCATTAGTGAATCTGAGTCCTCAGTAGTAATAATCTACTTTATTAATTCTGTAACTCTTGTGGATAGCATTTAAAATGGGCCAATAATTACCTGATTTCAAATGGGTAAGAGGTTTTATCAATTTGGGAGTTCTCTCCAGTGATGCAGATGAAAATCTATTCATGGGTCTTGTGGGACTTTTGTTCATATCCTATCCAATGTTCACCATTTCAGGAAAGCACCCAATGTACTAGAGTACTTCCTTAATGCCTCTTGATACTTCAAGGCTATCATTGGTACACTAGTTGTCTAGATGATATCCTTCATTCCTTTCAATTTTTTTAAATTTATGTGATAAAATAAGCATTTCCATAATTTGTTCATTTTTAATTCCCAGCATAAAATTCCTTGATAATGAGTTTTATTCTTTGGAGTTCCTAGCTGATTATGTTGCTGATTATGTTACACACCTGCCATACACTTTTCCATTGCCCTCTGGGTGATATTCAATTTTAGTTCTTCAGAAGCAATTGTTTTCAATATCTTGCTACCATATAGCAATAGTAGTAGAACATTAGGATTGAAATAATGGCCCTTTGCTGTCATGGGAAGCTTGGGTTCAGTAAAAGAGCTTAATAATGCCTGAAAACTATCTAGTCTGCTCTACTCTTGCTGCTTAACTGTGCGCCCATTTTGTGGTTCATCTGTATTATCTGTCCTGTACTTATAGTTAGATAAATCCTGTGTGAGCCCATCTGAATGCATGTTGAAACTCATGCAATAGACATTCTCTGTCTCCTTGGTCTGTCTATGTGACTGGACAAACCAAGCTCTTTCGAATGATTACAGATCTCTGTGCAGGCTTTGCAGTGTTCTAAGAGTTGGTGCAATTAACACAATGCTATCTTCAAACAGACATCTGGAGAACATCATTATTGTGAGCTTAGTCAGCTTAGATTTTGGTCTATGGATAGAGGTATAATCAATGCATTTGTAGTTTGGGAGAGCTGATCAGAGCTTATGATCCATTGGCATAACTTGGGGGAAACTAGGGTCATACCACAATGAAATATCAGATTGGGACTTTGGGGAGGAGGGTTCCTAATTATTAAGGGTTTTAGGATGTAGAATTCATTTCCTACATATACTTGCTCATTTGGGGTCTCTTCTCTTGAAAAGTAGAAGTATTAAATCTATTAGCTAAATGCACAAAGCAACACTTTTATTTATTAGTTGCACATTATTTTAATTTTCATCAGCTCTGTCATTTTTGATTCTATCACACACTGTCAGCAATAATACAACAGGACTGATGCATAATGTTTCATTGAACTTTAAATACAAAATTTTATTTGGAATTTAGATTTTCATTCATTCTGAGGACCTAAGTCCCCCGAAAGAAGGCTAGTTAAATGCCAGGGTTCATATCCTTGCTCCTTTAAGGCAGTATTATGTTGCTCCGATGCCAGTCCTAGTTTACAAAGAGATGATAATGACCCCAGAGGTTAGTTTAAGTGTTTTCCAGGAAAACCACTCATGGAGCCACAAGACCTGACCTTCTAGCCAGAATATGGGAAAATACAGCTATTATCTCATAGCTGATCTCATTTTGTAAATGATTCCTTCTGGTGCTATCAGGATTCTGTCAGTGCTTAGTTTCAGAAAGGTAGGTATATGATAAAGTAAACCAGTGAAATATTCTAGGGTTTGACACTTTAGTGTTTGACAGAAAAATTGTTTCCCTTTGCTCTCTGAATCAATGCCATTCTTGCTTGCTCAAAATAATCTGTTAATTAACACCATTGAAGCTCTAATCTGAAAGTATTGTGAACTTTTAATATATAGATGAATATGAGTGAAAAAATTTCAACAGCAGAAGAAACTAACAGAATCTAGCTAATGATGAAAATCAACTGAGATGACTTAAAGGCATAAGCTAAGTGCATAATATAATAGGAAGAAAATTAAGGGAAATACTTCTTGGAAAATATTTTCTTTGAATTGAAGAGCTTGAAGTTGCTTTTGAGACAGTTGCAAGTAGTGTTGGGAAGAGGGTAATGTTTAGAGGCAGAAATGTGCTGGCAAATGTTTAACCACTAACTCTTGTGGGAAAAAACACACAGGATATACTTTTTAAGCTTTCTTTTTAAAGTTTAAGTCACTTACCTAGGCTCACATGCTGTGCTACTTTTAAATGTCAGAACTAGCCTTAAACACAGTTGTATTGTGTCAAAACACAGTGCTTAATTGTGTACAGATTTTGTATATAGATGCATATGAACACACACACATTTGTTGCCACATCATCCAAAGATAGGAAGGAAAAGAGTGGGTAGGAATATATAACAAAATAAAAGTTCCTTTTACTGGAATTTTCCATATAGGTGGTCCTTCCAAGAGGGATTCTTTATTAAGGAATAATAAAGAAAAATATCTTACTTCAATATTTGTCCCTCCCACCCCCTTATTTTTCTGGTATAGATTTGTGATTTCATTGGTGTGCTGAGCTCTCCCAATGAGATTTGTAATTATGCTGTAATTTGTAACCTTAGATAGTTGCTTGGGGGCAGTGAGGTTTAGTGACTGCCCCAGCATGACATAGAACATGGAACAGAAACTCAGGTCTTAATTACTCTGGTTCTGGCTCTTTATCTACTGCTTTTAACATTTATTTAGCATGTACTATGTACAGAGAACTGTGTCAACTGCTAAGGGAGATGCAGGGTTTAGATAAAATGTAGTCTCTGCCCTTATCTAGTTTACAGACTGGAAAAGGATAAGATGCATACAGATAAATAAACTATATAACAGCATGAAGACCTAAGAACATTGCAAATAGAATATAACATGAGGTCTAATGGGGCTAATCAAACATTTTAGAACCTAAGAAAAACAGTCTTGTGGGAACTTTCCACAGCAAAATTTACTTTGGAACATATTCCATTCACCTGTCATAAGAGTGCTAATTTATCAGATAAATTAAGGGTAGAATTGGGGCATCTTATTGTAGATTGGGTACACCATTATTACTAAATATTTATTATTAGAAGGATGGAATTAATTAAGTTGACTCATCATGAATATTTTTCTTTTATGATTTGATCATTGGCACTCTTTATACCTCCCATGGTTAATTCTTTACCTGTTAGGGTGGGTGTTTGGATTGGTAGACATGCTGCAACAACTATCCCCTCAGGTGCCTTACCTAAGTGACTTTGAAAAAAAGGTAATTTCACAAGTTAAAGCTGGGCACATTCAACTTACCTATTCAAAGGCATGTCTTCCCCTGGAAAAGTGCACAACACCCAATTGTTATTATAAGGAGTATTTCTTTTCCTTAGAGGGAAAAATAAATCCCTAAGCCTGATACCCATTCACTCTGTGGTTTTTATTAACCTGAAAACTGGAGCACCCTCTTCAAAGTGGGCATTAACTCTAGGGTGTATCAAGTTGGAGCAGTTTCCTAGGGTACTGTTTTTATTCCCCATAGTCAATGACTTGGAAAATCATCTGATAGGCAATAAGGAGTCAGTGCTAAGAGAGAACTCTTAGCTGAATAAATTAAGATATTTTCAAAGCTAGTATACTAAAATGGTGTCACACTCAAATAGAATTAGGATGCCACTCATCTGTACATAAAGATCCCTATGGGCCTAATGTTACCTATGTTACATTATATTTTTATTTAGTTTCTTAAAGTTTGTTTTCTAATTATATTTTAATCTGAATTGGCTGCTGTGGCTGTATGTTTGACACTTCTAGTATAGTGATTATAGAGCCAGCCTTGAAACTAGAACAGGGTTCAAGTTCTGCCTCTTATTTAGATTGGAAGTATCACCTTTGGCAAGTCACCTTATCTCTCAGTTCTTGAGACAATTAAGATAATAGCAAAAAAGTTATCCTGCTTTGGTAGATAGAGTTTTCTCATTTATGGATTGTCTGTTCTAAGGAAATCAGTCTATGTTCTCTAAACCAGGGTTTTTAAACTTTTGCAATTCCTTTTTGACTGAGAAATATTTATATAACCACTGGTATATAAGTATATAAAATAGGTATACAAATAAGACATTCACTGATGATAATACTTTTGCAATCCTCTCATTCAGTTATGAGATCCCATATGGAGTTGCAACCAATAGTTTAAGAAGCTGGTCTTTAACCTAATGTTACGGATATTATACTATAAAACTGATATATAGAAGACAAGGAGATCTAGAAAAATATTTTAGCAGAGATAAAAAGTGAGACTAACAGAATGAGATCAATATACAAAGCTACTATAAATATATTAGGATAAAAAGGTGACTATAAATACATAGGCCCAGAACAAATAAGATATCTTCAAATTTGTGTTGAAATAAATAACAAATTGTTATTTAAAAAATAAAATACAGTTTGAGTTTTAAGATTTTATTTGGAGATTTCCTTAACATTTTATCCGATTATTTATTTGTTGAGAACATTATTAAGTAGAATAATTACAAATATAATTAAAGGTAAAAAATAGAGAAGTTCAAAACAGAGGTTCATGTGTGGGAATAACCCACATTAGGCCTTTCACCAAGATTAAGAAATTGGACTGTTTTGGTTCATTTCCACACATGCATCTTTTAAATGGTCTATTTATGTTGGAATTTTAGAATAAAAAGAAAGATTAGAGAATATCATATCTAAACTCCTCATTTGACTGAAGATGAAAACAGGGATGAAATGTCCAAGATCACATAATTTGAAAGTGTGGCAGAGCTAGGAAAAGATCCGAGCTGGTAGAGGTCTTTTCCTTAGGTTCTTCAAAATCGCCTCTTTTTTTGGTCTTCCTGCATCAAGTCTGTAGCTTCTTCATCCTGCCACCAAAATGATGTTTAAACCATAGTAATGACTGTAACACTTCTCTTTTTAAGAAGCTCCAGAGGATCTTTGGTATTTAAATAATCAGATACAAATTCTTTTATTTGTCATTTAAAGCCTTTTAAAGCCCTTAAAGACAACTCTGCCAGGCTAATTGCATATTCCTCTTTCAATCATGCTATATTCCAGACCAGAACAGTGACTTGAACATCATGTGGTAGGGTACTTAGTGAATGGATAAATGAATGTCTCTAAATCCTCTTTCTCTTTCAAGACTTCATTATAATAAAATTATTGATTTCAGGTAGAGGCAATAAGGGATATGGAACCTATGATATTTATTTTGCATCTTTAATCTTGTAAGTTTGGTTTTGTTGCTTGTATTTATGGCCCTCAACATTTGTTTCACAGAAGAGAAAAATCTAAATCATTGGCAAGTTTAAACTACTTAGCCCTTGCTCCATGTTACAGAAATTAGTTAATGTGGTTTATATTTCAGACAACATCAGTGATATATGTTGGATGAATTTGTGATAAAGAGTTACTGCAAATGAGTCAGGGCTTCCATACTTTGGTACAATAAGTTCATTAGAGACTATTTGTATTGGCAAGAATGAAACACTCATTTATTTTCCTCTTTAAGTCACATTGAAAACCTAATGTTTGTTATGGAAGAATCGTAACTAATATTTCATCAGATTGGAAAACAGATTACATCTTCTCTTCTTTGCTGTTAAATACTTTATGAGTGATTACTCTCTTTGGCGCCAGAGTTGCGAGACTTTTGAATTCTTTCTTCCTCCTTTTTTATGGCAACTATATTTATGCTATCTATACACATGGCTTTTATATTCTTTTCACCATTAGTCACGTTCAGTACATTTTACTGAATATCAGAAGATAAATATATTTACATATATATGTATATAGAGAGAATATAAGCATATATATAATTATATAGAGTATGAAAATATTTATATGTATATATCACATACACTTATTCAGTTCTATTGTAACTCTTTTTTGTATGAAAGCAGCAGAGATGCCTTTCAGAATTTTTCATTCACAATTGAATGTTGTCTCTTCATATGGTTGATCTCACGGGTTCACCAGTAGCAATGTCATTTAACATTCCTTTGCCATTTACATTATAGAGAATATATTTTTGCTTTGCGCCAAAATAATGTATTTACATATCATACTGAAAATTGCAAAGGAATACTGATTCTTCATACTGCCTTATATTTTCTGTGAATAGGGGGAGAAGAACATTTGGTAGATCTTTGCCTTTTTTGGCATTTATTTCTCACCCAACCCCAAAATAGTAGTCTTGCTATACAAGAGATTTTTAGGACTTTGACCATCTATCTTCTTAATTTATATGGTAAGCCCCTTGTGCAAGGGTGTGCTGATAAATGTTTAGCAATTAGATTTCTGAAAAACAACACATGATACATTTTCAGGTTATTAACATTTTTCCCATCACTGTCTTAAGTCTAGACAATCAACAAGACAGTAAGTAAAGTCCTGATTTGT
Organism: Myrmecobius fasciatus; assembly: GCA_023553655.1. Lineage (NCBI taxonomy): Eukaryota > Metazoa > Chordata > Mammalia > Dasyuromorphia > Myrmecobiidae > Myrmecobius > Myrmecobius fasciatus. The sequence goes on from JAJPUD010000029.1 coordinate 1,209,284, forward strand.
AGCTTTGCCTATTGCTGAGGTATAAATGCTCACAATGAAAAATTTAACATTTTTCTCAAGTACCCTTGCAAAGACACTGAAAGCATCGTTGTTTTGTATAGCAGGTAGCATTACCTAGCACTCTCTGCTCAAAGAGTTATAACTATAATGGCTAACAAGTATTTATAGCATGTATTAAACATCATGACAGGCAGTATAGGACAAAAAATTATAGATTCCTAGACCTGGAAAGAGACTCCAGACACCTTTAAGTCCAAACTGTAAAAGAACAAAAATTCCCTTTATGATAATGCTGACAAGTGACCTCTTTAGCTTTGTTTGAATATTGCTAGTGAGAAGAAACTCATTTGCATTTTTCTTTTGGGTTCTCAGCGCTAGGAAGATTCTCTTAATATCTAGTGTATCTCTATATATAGTCCATTTATTTCTTGGTAAGCTATCCACTCTTTTTACTTCTTCCCTCTGGGTACTAGTGGAACTTAACTAATACCTCTTTCAAATGGCAACCTTTCAGATAAATATCCTTAGGCATTTGCATACAACTACTTTCAATACACCAGAGTAGTTAAATACTTATCTTCTTAAGTCTTCTCTTCTCTAACATATTTTGTTCCTTCAGCTGTTTCCCATATGCCATATTCTTTTGAAGATTTATATAATCATAATAAGCTTTCTTCAGATCTTCTCTGGTTTGTCAATGTATTTTTAAAATATATTGTACCTGGGAAAAATGAGATCTTTTTCCTTATGGAGCTCATGGGTCACTGGAGAATGGAGTCAACATACATGAAACCATGCATAGTCCATAACAGAATATAATGATGTTAAAATTTTTGGAACAGGTTCTTAGTGATACAAAACATTTAGAAGAGAATGAAAACAACAAGAGTTGGAGTCATCAGTGAAAACTTTATGGATTTGGACTTTCAAAAGTTTTATTGATTTTTTTAGGGGGATTTTTTAGGGTTTGTAGGCAACCATGCCAGAATGGATAAAGAGCAGATCTCAGGACTAAGAAAATCTGTGATCAATCCATGGCTTTCACAGATACTGGCTCTATGATCCGGGAGAAGATGTTTCATCACTCAGTGTTCTAAGCAACTTTCTAAGAATAGAAGTTTCATGGAAGATGATAACCTGCCTTGGTTATGGGAATTCTTTATTCTAATGAAATCACAAGTCTAGTATCAAATTTATAATATATATTAATGTATAATCAAATATATAATATTTCTCCTACATTGAATTTTAATTTGATATAAAACAATCTTGTTTGACAAAACATGTACCATTTCATGCCCTTAATTTCCTCTCTCCTTGGCTGCTAAGGGCAAAGGCAGATATTTCATATGTTTATCAAGATCATGTTTGGTCATAGCAATCAACCTAAGTTTGGTCAACATTAGTGCTATTTTAAAATTACATTTTTTTTCTGGTTCTGCTTACCTCTCTATAACAATTCTTTTAAGTTTTCCCATGTTTCTCTCAATTCCTCATATGTATTCTATAATATTTGTATGCCACTTTGTTCAATCGTTCTCCAAACTTATGGACACCTATTGTAGTTTTTTATTTTCTTGTCACCATATTGCTGTTATGCACATTTTGGCATGATTGTGACATGTCTTTGGAATCTTTGGGTCATATCATCGATAGAAAGATCACTGGGTTATGGTTATCACTGCATATAGCAGTTAATTTACTTTGTCTTATATAGTTCCAAATTGTTTCCCAGAATGGTTCGACTAATGCATAGATAAATAAACAATATATTAATGTTTCTATCTTTCCATAGCCCCTCTAACACTGACTTTTTCTTTCTTTTACAATATTTACCAATTTGATGAATGTGGAAGAAAGTCTCAAAATTGTTTTAATTCACATATTTTCTTATTGTTAGTTGTTTTGAGCACTTTTCTATATGATATTCCTAATATACTTTTCTTTTTTAAAAAAACTACTTGCTCATAATTTTTCACTATTCTTTTATTGGGGAAAGGTCCTTCGTCATATATATTTGTGTCAATTCATCATATATCGTACATCAGACTTTTTATCAGACTTATAATAGATACCTATTGTTAAGACTTTTCTCTATTGAAGCTTTTTCTTACTTATCCTATTCTCATTGGTTTTGTTTGTATAAACAAAAAAAGATTTTATGGAATCAAAATTGTTTTATTTTTCTGCTCAACTCTATCTCTTTCTTTTCATTAGAAATTCTTCCCCTAGTTTTAATTGTAAAAGGAAACCATTCTATTGATGTCACTGTGTTTCTTGAGCAGAAAAAGTGCCTTCTAAAATACCAGAATGCCTAGTGTCAAAGAAAATCCAATTACAGTGACTTGGAGCTGTCATATCTACTTCTAGAAAAATAGCTAGAAAGGAAACTTACATGCAGAGTGCTGTTTCTTTCACCCAAAAGTGGTGCATTAGCTCTTAAATACAGCTGAGAAAGCTTTCCTATACTGGTTATCTGGATCTGGCCATTTTCCAGCTTCTTTAGCAAGTTATTTGCAGAGCAATATATCTGTATGAACCCTAGTGAGTTCATGATGGATTCACTCTTGTATCAAGAACTTTATTTCTATAGGATCTTATGACTGAGTCCTTTATGTTACAGGTACCTCTGTTGCCTTCTGGGTCAGCAATTTTAACACTGATTCAAGGTAGATGGTTCTTGTCTTTTATGTTGCAAGGATAGTATGGATCTCAGGTGGAAGATTGCTTGCTTATGCATTTTTTTATCTATGTCTTCATACAAGTAATCATCAAAAATAAAGAATGGCACAGCACAAAGGCAGACTCCTAGGGCATTCTGTTAGAAATTTCCCTTCAAACTGTTGTTGAATTTGGGCCCAAGCATATTCTTTGTACATTTGTCTGTTGCTTTTATATATTTGAATAAATTTACTGTATATTTTGATGATCAGAATTTTATTATTTCTATAGGATGCAAATATGATTTGTCCAAAGGTGGTACAGTGGATAGAATGTTTGGTTTAGAGTCAGAAAGACTCATCTTCCTAAGTTCAAATTCAGTCTTTTGTCAGCTGTGTAATTGTAACTTAGTCATTTAACTTCATATATAAAATGAGGGGGAGAAGGAAACATTCTAGTATTTTTGCCAAGTACACTCTAGTAGAATTACAAAAAGTTGGACATGACTGAAATGACTGCAAAACATCAACAATATGCATGAAGATCAAGGTAGTATGCCAATTTGGTCATTGAACAAAAATTGAATACTAAGTATTTTAATGATCAAATTAATGTTTGTTAATGTTAATATAGGACTTGTATAATTCTTTGCTTTTTAGAACTTTTTCTATTTATTCCATCATTGTCACTGTGGAAATAAAAAAGAAGTGACACAATATTGAAGCTCTACTTCAAAAAAAATTAAAAAATTTCTTATCATTTGGAGGCTAAACTTTTTATCTAGTTTGGTCCTCTGGTAGCTACTAACCCTATATCTCTCCCTCCCCCCAAATAAGGTTACTAAATAGGTATATTAATGGAATGATATTATGATAGCATAATTTATTTAGACTTTAGTAAGTATTTATAAAGTATTCTGTGCTATACTTGCGTAAAAATGGAGAGATGTGGAATAGATGTATTACTATTAAGTGATTTTGTAGGCAGATAAATGTTTGGACCAAAAGAATAGTTATTAATGTTAAATGTCATCTTGAAAAGAGGTCTCCAGAGGATTGTCCTAGAGTTTTGTATTTGGCCTTGTCCTGTTTTGAATTTTTATTAATGATGAATAAAAACATAGATGACATGCTTATCCAAATTTACAGATGACACCAATCTATATAGGATAGGGAATATGCCAAATGAGAGTTGACATTCAAAAATATAATGCCAAATAAAAATGCTGGGCTTCATCTAGTAAAATGAGCTTTATTCAGAACAAAAATAAATGTAAAGTATTGCATTTGGTTTCAGGAAAAAAAATCACCTTTAAATGTGTGTGTATATATGTACACACTTATATGCATGTGTATATAATATATATATATGTGTGTGTTTATGTATATATAAGTGTATATATGTATATGTTAACATGAATATACATATATGTTTTTAAATAGGGGTTGACAATAAATTTCATTGCAAAATATTTTGATATTCTAGTGGATTTTAGCATGGTATAGAAATCAAGGAAGCTAATGTGAATTTAGACTGTTTTGGGAGGCAGAGTTTCTTTTTTCATAATAATAATTTTTTATTTTTCAAAATATATGCAAATATAATTTTCAACATTTACCCTTGCAAAATCTTGTATCTCAAATTTTTCCCCTCCCTCTTCCTCTCCTTCCTCCCCATGGCCAACAAGTAATCTGATATAGGTTAAAAATATGCAATTCTTCTAAACACATTTCCACATTTATCATGCTGCCCAAGAAAAATCATATCAAAAGAGACAAATGAGAAAGAAAAAAAATAAGCAAGCAAATAACAACAACAACAAAAAGGTGAAAATATGATATTGTGATCCACATTCAGTCTTCATAGTCCTCTGGTTGCAGATAACTCTCTCCATCACAAGAAATTGCCTTGAATCATCTCATTGTTGAAAAGAGTCAAGTTCTGAATGCCACATTCTAGAAAGAATATCAGTTTCCTGGAGAAGGTAAAGAGAGCTATCAGGATGGTAAAGGGTCTCAAGTTCATATCTCACAAGGGTTACTTGAAGGATGTGGGAATAGTTAACTAAGAGTAGGGAAGATTTGTTTTTTGCTGAGATATGATAGCTATATTCAGTTATTTGAAGAATAGCCTCCTAGAAGAGAAATTACACTTGTTTTGCCTTGTCACAGTGGAACTAAAACTTATAGATGGAAGTCATATGCTCCAATATTAGACTCTATACAAAAAAACAAAAACAAAAACAAAAAAAAAACAAAAACTTTCTTAACATTAGGTTAATCCACAAATGAAATGTAGTGCTCCAGGAAATAATTTGGCTTTTCCTCATTGGAGATCTTTCTTAAAGATCTGGGCCACTTGTCAGGTTGTTTTTTTTTTTCCCAAAGTATGGTTTACACTAAATGATTAGTGTAATCCTTTCTAACCATTAAATTCTTTGATTCTATGAAAAGTGGAATTGGCTGCCTTAGTTTTCTTTCATTGTAGATATTCAAATAGGATCAAGGATAACCATATATGTAACAAAGAAAATTCTTGTTCTGATATATTTGTACAAGAATCCTAGATCCCTTAAACTCTGATATTCTGAAGTTCAATTAAAATAACTTAGACCTTGTTTTCATAGAGTTTATAATCAAATGAGGGTTTAGTAGCTTTGATCTAAGCTAGAATGTAATAAGAATAAAGTACAAATAAAATGCCAAAATAAATTTACCTGTTTAGTGATCTCTCCACTTCCCTGGGAGTCAACTATGCATTTGAAATGTGCACTCTTGATAAAAGAAGTAAAACTCCATAAATATCTGTGAACTCTAGCAAAGCATATACATTCCCTCTCCCTCCCCTTTTTTGGCAAGGGTGGGACAAGATGATCACTAAATAGTCACTTTCAACTCAGACCTTCTATGATTCTGTGAGTCATTTTACATCTATGTCATGATATGGGATGATGAAATTTTTTATCTCTGTAGGATCTAACACTTGGCAGAATCCCTCTTAGGATTTCCAGCTAGGAAATAAAAGTAAAAATGTATTTCTTTCAAGCAGTATGAAGTCTTAGAACTGACAAGTAATAACTTGATTTTTTGAATTAACATTATTAGAAAAATAATTTCAGCAACATCAAATAAAGTTTAAAGAAATTCTCATTAACAGTTATTATCTAATAATACAGAGAATTAATGAGTAGAGTGTTGTGGAGAACATGAGAATAGTTATGATCTCTTTTCAGGATACCAAAGTCCTAAAAGTGTGAGTAAAACATACTTGAGAGTAAAATGCTTATATCGACATAAGGTTAATTACCTCATCTAGGACACTAAAAGAGAAGTGACAGCAATAGAAGAGACTTGAAGAGCCTTGAAAAATTATCTTTCCACAAACTATAGGAGAAATTAAACTGGATTAAAAAATACTGGCATGCAAAGTATCATACTTTTCTTTTATTGTACATTTGAGAAACAGGTTTGATATGAGATTTGTGGTTTGTCTTTGGATGATTCCATAGGATTTTAGAAATTTTTAACTTTACATTATTTTGAATAGGAAGGAGTCAGTATCCATAGATATGAGAGATGATGAAAATGAGCTGGTCCAATAGCTCAGAAGAACAGTAGAATCACCACTTTGTAAATTGATATTCAGCAATTGACAATTAAGGAACTATAGTACATAGAACAATAGTCTTATATAATACTTGGAAGCAAAACTATCCACTACATGAGTTATCCTGAAAAATTATATTGTTATATATTATAATGCACTCACTAACTTCTCTAATAATTGCTAACATTTATATATCACTTTAAAGTTTATAAAGCACTTAATATATGTATATATCTAGACACTACATATTTATGTATATATGTATATGCATATATTCATATAATCACACTTGTTCTACATATTGACCCTCTGAGTTAGATGCTAACATCCTCTCATTTTAGAGAAGAGGAAACTGAGACTGAAATAAATTAAATGATTTGCTTGGTTTATATAACTAGATAGATAACTTTGAGCTGAAGGCTTCTTGATCCTAAGGCTAGCACTTTACCCATCATGTCACTTAGCTAGTTCTTCTATTTTTATTTGTAATGATATATTATTTTCTAAGAAAATGAGTTAAATCCCCCTAGAGATTTAATAACAGGCATTATCAACTCTGAATTTTTCTTTTTTTCTTTTTTCTTTTTTTTTTAATGAAAGCTTTTTATTTTCAAAACATATGCATGGATACAATATTCTTGCTGTACAAGAAAAATCAAATCAAAAAGGAAAAAAAAATGGGAAAGAAAACAAAATGCAAGAAAACAACAACAAAAAGACTGAAAATGCTATGTTGTAATCCACACTCAGTTCCCACAATCCTCTCTCTGGGTATAGTTGTCTCTCTTCATAAAAAGATCATTGGAACTGGCCTCAATTATCTCATTGTTGGAAAGAGTCATGTCCATCAGAATTGATCATTGTATAATCTTGTTATTGTCATGTATAATTACCTCCTGGTTCTACTCATTTCATTTAGCATCAGTTCATGTAAATCTCTCCAGGCCTCTCTGAAATCATCTTGTTGGTCATTTCTTATAGAACAATAATATTCCATAACATTCATATACCATAATTTATTCAGCCATTCTCCAACTGATGGGCATCCATTCAGTTTCCAGTTTCTAGCCACTACAAAAAGGGCTGCCACAAACATTCTTGCATATGTGGGTCCCTTTCCCTCCTTTAAGATCTCTTTGGGATATAAGCCCAATAGAAACACTGCTGGGTCAAAGGGTATGCACAGTTTGACAACTTTTTGAGCATAGCTCCAAATTGCTCTCCAAAATGGCTGGATCCATTCACAGTTCCACCAACAATGTATCAGTGTCCCAGTTTTCCCATATCCCCACCAACATTTGTCATCTTTTCCTGTCATCTTAGCCAATCTGAGCAGCTCTGAATTTTTCAAAGTTTCTTTAAACAGAAGAAAAATTTGTTTCTTTTATCAGAATTAAAACAGACAAAAAAGGGGAAATCAGTAGGGTTCAGTAGAACACATACTAGATTTGGACCCAGGAGACCTAGATTCAATCCTGCATTTGCCACTTTTTACTTGTACTATTTTGGAAAATGGGTTTTAGTTTCTTCCTTTTTAAAATGAGACAGCTAGACCTCTAAGTTCACTTCTAATACTAAATTTATAATTCAGATCTTTTTTTTTTAAACTCTAAACAGACAGAGGACAGATTGAATTATGGATCAAAGTAATGCCTGACCATTGACCTTCATAAATCTTTACAGACCAGCAGGTCCATAATGAACTTTTGTCTCTTCTAAATCCACTACGGATGAAGGAAAATATAGGTATGGTCTCCACCAGTGCCAGCAGCATTAGCTATAGTGGTCATGTATTGTTATCTCATGAGTGTATGACTTCTGAGGCTTTTTCCTACTTTGAGATTCTGCAAATAGATGGCCTCTTTAATGCTAACAGGTTATGATTTGATTGCAGTGACAACTAATCTTAGTTATTTGTATAAATCTAGAAGCTCTGGAAGCATGCTGACAGATAAATGTTGCTCCTTTTCTAGTAGCATAGAAACAAAATGTAAAAACATTCATTTGCTGGCATAGTCACTTCCTGATTGGCATCTCAATAGAATGAAGTCCATTTACCTATATGATTTTGTAATAAAACAAAATGAAGACCCAAGAGAAGGAGGTATAAAATTGGCAAAGGATCTTGGAAAATTCACTCTCAGCAGGAATGAACACAACAGTATTAGACAAGAAACTTCCATTGTAGAGAGAAAATAACAGATGTTAGGGAGCTGATGGGAAATGCCACTAAGTAAACCCCCTAAGAGAGGAGTGGGAGAAAGCCAAGAAAGCCAATCTTCTCAAAGGTTCTTTCTTTGAAAGTTCTTTTGATCCTATGATCTAAGCCTAATTCCTTGACAATGTAATGCTATGATTATTTGTGATTATAAATGAAATTGCAGCCTTTAAGTCCATATTCATGTAGCAAAACATTTATCTGACAAAAAAGCAACAAATCACATGCCAACAAGATGACCAAAAAAAATTTTCTTAGGAAATCACATTATTCTATTATTTAAAGGGAGCTGTCATGCAACTCAAATGGGATGAATTGGTCTTTATCTTATTTGTATTACATTCTTAGTCAATGATATTAGTCCTGGAAGGCTGAATTACAACTTGAGTGGCAAAGTTTTAGCTCTTTGTAATCTAACCTTCATTTATACATATGCAAGGTATAATCACTGCAAAGCTGTATTTGTGGTTCTGATCAGTCTGACTTAGCCTTGAGTTGCTTCATATAACATTGAGGAGGCTGACTGATCATGCAATTTCACTATCATCAAATTAGAAGCCATGGATGAAAATGTGGCCTTTAGTAGCAGCATCTATTTTAAGGACCGCCATTTCAATTAGCTAGATGGAATGCATTACTTCTTTCCGCTGTTTTTCTCCTGTGGCCCATTACCTTTGCTTCACCAGAAACCAAAGGGACATTTAGGGATTTGTGGCTATCCACTGAAATTTTTATAACCTGAATTGACTTTTCAAGACCAGGCAGTATCACCCAAAATATTAAACTCACAGTTCTGAATTTCCCAGGGCTGCTGCCTTACATCTGCTATTCATTTCAACCACAGTACATAGAATAGCTATTTTCTGGACATAGGAGTTTACAGAAATTTGGAGCTGACAGGAATTTCAAAAGAAGGATTGATATCTGACATATAAGTAACCTGATTTTTTATGATTCTGGAGAGGGCTTTTATGTTCTTATTAGAAAGGGCCTTTGGTATTATTGCCAGACAATCTACCTTCAATTAAATCTATCAACAATCTCTCTTCAGTTAGTCAAATTAGAACATGGAAATCAACAACAGAGCTAAGAAAAGTTGCTATAGTTTGGTTAGACACATGAAGCATGAAAATATTCCTGTTAATGGTTATGGATAAAGCAAAAGAGTGAGTATAGAAAATTCTCAAATTAAAAAATGGATTGTATTGCAAAAGTTCACTTCCATGGTAAGAATGAGCACTTCTAAGATATTTTCTTAAGGAAAAGGTACTAAAAATAGAATGATGACTAGCCTTTTAGGATATTCCACAAAATCCTAATTACCACCCAAAGTGTTAAAGCACTGTTCATTAATGATGACAAAAGTGGTAAACAATCCTGTTACAATACTATGAATTAGACAAAATTTTTAAAAATACATCTGAGAAAGAGTAGTTTTTTTTTTTAACCTTGAAGACTGGAATTTTAAAAGAAGTTTTAATTGTCAACAAATGAGGCAGATGCAGCCTTTTGTGTAGTATGGGGCTCAGAGGAAGCTTTGATTTTTGTTTCTATTCTATTTTGTTGTTTGTATTTATATGATATTTCATTTCTATAAAATGTGAAATTTTACTTTTCCTAATACATAGATCAGTAACCCTCTTTCTTTCTTCCTTCTTTCCTTCCTTCTTTCCTTCCTTCCTTCCTTCCTTCCTTCCTTCCTTCCTTCCTTCCTTCCTTCCTTCCTTCCTTCCTTCCTTTCTTCCTTCCTTCCTTCCTTCCTTCCTTTCTTTTTTCATTGACTATAAGAGCAATGTTATGTGATAGAGAAAGTACTAGATTTATAATCATAGTTATAATAAGAAGACCTGGATTCAAATCCTAGTACTTGTACCTACCACTGCTTTGGCTTTGGATAAGTTATTTAACCGATATGAATGTCAGTTTCTGCATATATTGAATGAAAGGATTTGGTTGGGATGATTTTTAAAGTTCCTTCAGGTATAAATAAATAATCTTATGATTCTATGACCTCACATGTGATTAAACTACTAGCTACTTTAATTTCAGGCTGTATTTAAAAGAAGTATTGTCTTTACAGAACAAAATATTGTCATATTTCATCTGGAATGTTATAGCATTTTAATTTCACATTATAAGATGTGTAATGGCATGCTAAAAATATTAGAAGAAAAGATGTGGATGGCTCTGAAATGCATGCCTAAGGTATACATAATTTTAGAGTTGGAAAGGAGCTTAAACATTATCTAATCACTATACAAAATTTTGAAATGGTTAACTAGCCAGCGAAAAGTCTAAGAAAGTATTTATATCTTTTTTTCCCTTTTTCTTTTCCTTTCCTTTCCTTTCCTTTTGACAACTGGGATTAAGTGAGTTACCCAGCTAGGAAATGTTAAGTATCCGAAGCTGGATTTGAACTCAGGTCCTCCTGATTCTAGGACTGGTGCTCTATCCACTGCATTACCTAACTGCTCCAAAAATATTTATAACTAGGAAAATATCTAAAACTGTGGGCTTCCTATTCTTAGTCATTGTCATCATTAATTGAAACCAAGATGAATGTGCAGAAAAGAAGATTAGGATTGGGAAGACATGATTGGTCTCAGAATCAATGGATCAAAAAAACCCAGTAAGTATTTATGATGTGCCAGATACTGTGCTAAGTGCTGGAGATATAAAGAAAAAGGGAAAACAATCTTTGCCCTCAAGAAGTTTATATTCCATCGGAGAACACCATATCCTTATCCTACCTTTTGTCCATTTCACTTTGTCTCTCAGACAAGCAGGAAGCAAAGTTACAAGAGGATCTGAGTTCTATGTTGGAAAGGGAATTTTCTCTCTCAGGACATGTGAATGATTGTTTTAGGGGCAGAGACATTATTTTAGAGTTCTTTATTCTATCATCCATGTGACTTGAGGGTTTTACCTAGAGCTCATGGTTCCAAGTTTGAACAATCATTTGAGGAAGAGAGCTGGGGGAAGAGGACTCTTTGGACCATGGAACTGTGAGGCCAATTGGTTGAGGTTTCTGAATGGTAGTCTCTTAGAAAAAGGAGAGGTAAAATCCCTGGACATCTTGACCCTAAAACCCTATTTTCTAGTGAGAGAAGTTGTATTCCCTGATTTGTGAAAGAAACAAGCAGCTGCCATACATCTGTGAAGAGATAAGTTTAACCAATTACTTTAACTTTTCCAATGTAGTTTGCTCCCAAGGCACTCTTTTCTCACACAAAAGCGTGGAATTAATTCCAAGAGTTGGAGAAGTGATCAGGCTCTCTTAACCATCCTTCAACAATTAGTAGTTCATTTTTTCTAAATGAATGATGAAGTGTCAAACATCTTATCTACTCACCTAAAAGTTTTGTAAAAGCAAAATCCAACCAACAAGTCATATATATCCTAGTGAAATTTATTAAAGAATATGAGTTATTACAGCTGTTCAGATCCAAGATAGATAGTTGGTGCATGCAAAAACTGCCAAAGCTTCTTGAATATTCCCATAGGAAAGGCAGACACACACTTCAGGTCTATAGTTTCTAGTTTCCCTTCTACTCTCTCCATGCTAAATAACAAGTCAGCATTTTTGTGAAGGTCACAGAATAACTCTTTAGCTGCAATGTGATTAGAGACTGGATTCTTGTATTTATATGGAAGAAAAGCTCCACTTTTGATATCTATCTGTGGTAGTGATTTTGAAGACTTGAGAGGACATATTGGCCAGGCAACAGAGTTATCAACTTGTAAACAATTATTATTTTTTCTGAGTCTAATTGGTCAAAGTACAGGAGTCCACCTGTTCTGAAGAATTGTTTTCACACTCAAAATTGAGGCATTTCAGCCTTAATGTATCTTCAAAATCTTTGGAAATCTTAAATGTAGTTGGTTGTTTTCTGGGGGAGTACCAAGAATGAGATGCTTCTCATAAGGAATCTAAAGATGTTATTAAATTGCTGACAGTAAGAAGAGTAATTTATCTCAAGTTGAGTGGTCTGTTCATCTTGGATACCAACAAATGTCCTGGGAATCATCCCCATAGCTTAGGCACATAATAGACATGTAATAAATGGTTACTGACTGATCAACAGAAGCAACTAGCATGTTAGAATGTTTGTGAGTTAGTGCAGTGCATAGATGACTAGAGTTGGATTTAGGAATGTCTGACTTTGAATCCTACTTCATTTACCATCCTTGTGATCAGAACAAGTAACTTCACTTTTCTCAGCTTCATTTTCTCACCAATAAAGTGGAGACAATATAGCTGTTTCCTAGAGTTATAAGATCAAATAAAATGACTGTTATAATTAGTGTTACAAGAGAGAAAAACGATCTCTTTAAAAAATGAAAACTTAAGCTACAGGTGGCTATGCTTCAAAGCAATCTATAAAATCTTAACATGCAAGTAAAAATGATTATAATACCATACTCAAGGCAAAAGTTTTTTGAACTTAGAAAATTAGTCCCTCAAAATAGAAATTGCAATTACAGTTTTAATAAAAATTAGTAATAGTTGCAGTAATTATAAAAATGGCAATAGCATCATTACTGACTTGATCCTTCTTTTTAAGAAATAGAACGATAGTGTATAGATTTCAGAAAAACTTGTAAAGGTTACATGAACTGATGCTTAGTGAAGGGAGCAGAACTAGGAAAGCATTGTATAAAGTAGCATCAATGTTGGACAGATGATCATCTCTTTGTTTTTTCTTTGTTTTTTTGACTTTGTTTTTCTCAGCAATATAATGAACTAAGACAACTTTAAAAGACTAATAGAAAATGCTACACACATCCAGAGAAAGAAAGATTGAAACATACTATTTTCATTTTTATTGCTGTTACTTTGTCTTTCTTGTGTTTTTTTCCTTTTTGTTCTAATTCTTCTTTCAGAATACAACTAATGTAAAAATACGTTTCATATAATTGTATGTATAAAACCTATGTCAGATTGGCTTCTATGTTGGGAAGGAGCTAAAAAAGGGAGGGAAAAAATGAAAATGAAAATCTTATAAAAGTAAGCATCAAAACCTAATAAATATAGTTTAAAAAATAGAATTTCAAGGCAACTATGATCTTAGTAGATAATACTTTTGAATCTTTCTTTAAAATGTTAACTATGAAAAATAGCATGTTTTACTTTCATTCTTTTTCTTTTATTTTTGTCTTCTTGTATAAAATGACCAATATGAAAATATTTCACATGATTGAACGTGTATAACCTGTATCTGAATACTTATTCTTTCAGAGAGGGAATAGGGGAAGGAAAAATGGAATTTAGAACTCACAATTAAAAAAAATTAAAAATTATTTTTAACATGCAATTGGGGAAAAGTTTTAATATATACAAAATAAAAACTGTTAACATTGTATAGCTATGGAAGCACATTCCCCCACAGCTATGAGATCATAGAAGGATAAATTAATCATTGAAGGATAAGTTCTAAAACATTACAATATTGATCATATGTTCATATATTGAAGAATAATTTAGCACTCAAACACTGCTTCTAATTTTTGTTTCCTTTGGTGAAAATTGATAGTAGGATTGTAATACCTGTCAGATTAGGACCAAATGATGATAATAAAGTATAATAGGAAGTTATAAATAAGAAATTATTTGATAGGACATTGATGGAATTTGAAAACAAACAAACAAGCAACTGCATTTGTCTATAGCTGGCAGGGTCCTTTAAATACCTGAGCAGTTTGCTGAATGTACTACTGATTTCAAATTTTCCTTTACAGGTGTTTTTCTTCTTTCTGTTATCAATACACACGAACAGATGAAGCCCTGATAGCACCATATTAGAGAGAAGATACATTGCAGGGACAACACAGGTGGCTGGCATAGCTATAAATATAGCACAAAAGCCTGCTAAATAATGGCTCTTCCAAGAAGGACCTATCATTTGCTGTCCCTATTAAATGAGTTCAAGCCAGATCATTGGCCTGGGGAGTGATGCTGGCAATACCTGATGATTTTCTGAGAATTAAGGGGGACAGAGAGGTTGTGTGAACATGTGCCCATATCTTCTGTTTTATGAAACTTATTTCATACAAGTTTGGTATTAGATTTTATTTAATCTCCAAAAAAAACAGCTAAATCGTACCAAGAGAGAGATGCTCTTAGCAGATAGCACAGAAAGTATGGATCTGAAGGAATAAAACAGAAAGGGAATGATGATTAAGATATCAGCAAGCTATTGTAAGAACCGTGAGTGAGACACTGTCATAAAGATTTGAAAGATGGCTTTATGTGTACATGATTGTTGTTATTGGTTTTTGTTAATAGCAACCTTCATTCAGAAAGGTCATGACAGCATGGATGATGGAGGGTTACCCTTTATGATCTCTAGTAATTTAAAATAGTGAAAACAAATAAATCCAGAGGATGGGGAAAGGTTCATTAACCTCAAAAGACTTTGCAAGAGTGGAGTTAAGTTCTCAAAAAACTGTTGCTCAATCATGGTAAGAATAAAGCATAGAAACATATAATATATTTTTGTAGTTCTTCATAGCTGTGAATATACAATTCTCTGTACATGGCATGTACAAATTGATTATGCTCATGTGAGATTTCTGATTTAATATTAAATACATAGCCAAATCAAAAGACAAAGTGATTAGGATTAGAGAGAAGAATACTAATTAACTATTGATAGGTGCAGGAAAGAAAATGAAGATGTTCTGCATATTAGAAGGTTCATCTCTTTGGAGAGAGGAGCTCATATAGAACACATCTTGTGATTCTTCTTCCTCTCCCTAGGTACTGTTTCTGTCCTGTCCAATCTTGCCTTGGGCTGAACGTCAGACACACTGAAAACCTTTAGGCCAAAATGAAGAGATAGCACTGTTAGAATGTTCCTGCTGAGGATATGGTTAGAAATATGATCAGAAATATCATCTAGATATTCTGGTAAATATTTAACAACTGGCTCTCTCAGAAAAATGTATTCACAAGTCACTTTTAATTTTAACATATATTATTAACTTTTTCCCATCACTTTCTTAAATTTAGATAGTTAACAAAAGGACAAATCAAGTCCTGATTTGTAACATTTGCTGATTTCTGAGGCATAAAATGCTTACACTGAAAATTTTACTGTATTTTCTGTACCTACTTAGTACTTCCACCTTTCATATAAACTCTCTAATAGATAATATCAGAAAAGAGCAAATAAATGTAACTGATTTTTGAAAATATGGAAGAGAATAAAGTTTGCAAATCATAGGCTAGTGAGTTTGATTTAATTCTTGTCAAAATTTTAAATATATTAATAAAGGTACAGAAAATTGATTCTGTGGTTAGAACTAATTCCAACATATCCCTGGATAGGTATTTATAGAAGGATATACTAGCAATCTCGTGGCTATGCTTACTTCTCTCAAGGAGAAATTGAGAGAAGAAGGAAGAACCATTGGTAACACTAGTATAACTAGTATAACTAACATTATAAGCACACTTGAATCACCTTCATAGAAAATATTCATACATGTTATGCAAAACCTGCACAACCTGGGGAAACAAAGTCAGAACAGGAAATGATGTCCATCAGAAGCAGGATCAAACATGAATAAAAACATATGGTCAAGCTAACAGGCATAAGACTAGTGTAACAGGAAAGTTTTGTGTTTCACCCAAAGGTCACATGGTTTGTAGTATTTAATTCCTTTGAAGACATGTTCTTTTTTTTTTTTTTTTTTCCCATGTTCAACCTGAGTTCTACCTTCCTTTAAATGAGTAATAGCTGGACAACTCCCCACTCCTGAAGGAAACTTTTCTAAGAAAATGCGTCTCCTTAAATTGGTAGTATATAAAAGGGCTTTTTAAGGACTTCTCTTTTTATATTTATATAGGAATTTCTCACAGTGACATAGTAATATGGGGAGTGAAAAAATTTTTACATATAGGCGAAGTAACAAAATAGTGTTATATGATCAATGAGGTAATGGAAAACAGGAAAACTATGGAAAGTTGAAAAGGGTTTTTTTTTGCTCTATTGAGAATAAAAGATCAGAGAAAGAATAGAAACACTGCTTGTGATTGATGGAAAATTCCAATGGCCCACAGGGAGAAGTCTAAGGTGTTAAACTTAATTTGTTGCTGTTTTCTCTGTCAAAGAAAAACAACTTTGGAAAGGAAAGGACATAACAAAAATGTCTATTAGAGTGTTTATATGAAAGGTGGAAGTAACTAGGTAGTTAGAGTTCTTGACCTGCAGTCAAGATAACCTGAATTCAAATATTTCCTCAGACACTTATCAGATGGGTTATCCTGGGCAAATCACTTAACAACTGCTTAGCTCAGTGTTCTCATTGGTAAAATGAGGTGACATAGTTCCCAAGACTGTTGTGAAGCTAGAATGAGATAATATTTGAAAAAGCATTTTACAAATCTCAAAGTGCTAAATAAGTGCTAGTTATTATTATTACAAATAATAATGAGATAAGTACAGAGACAATGAGAGAACATTTCTTTGCTTTTTGATGAATTCATACCTGGTCTAGAAGAATTATATCCCAGAAAACCCAAAAGAATTGGCCGAGTATTCCTGAATCACTGTCAATGATATTTGAAAGATTGTAAAGAATAAGAGTCACAACAATATTAGAAAAGAACAAATGTAATTGAATTTTGAAAACATGGAAGAGAATAAAGTTTGCAAATCATAGGCTAGTGAGTTTGATTTAATTCTTGTCAAAAATTTAAATATATTAATAAAAGTACAGAAAATAATATCTAGAAAGGAAAGTAATGCTCACAAAGAGCCCCTATTGATGCTTCAAGATTTATAATTTCTTTTCTTTTTTTCTTTTTTGATACAGTTACCAGACTGGTAGATTAGAGAACATAATTTAAATATAGTTTACCTAGAATTTGTCAAAGTTTTTTTTTTTTTTTTTGCCAAATTCTCTCATGCTAATCTGGTAGACAAGACAGAGAGTTTTGGGCTATAAGATCATACAGTTCTAGGTGTTTAAACTTGGTAAATAGCTGTAAACAAAAATTATTCATTAATGGTTCAGCATCATCATCAAAGGAAGCTTATAAGCCATTAATAGTAACCATTTTTTAGCAAAGACTTGGCTAGATGTATAGATAATATGTTTTTTTAGAAATCAGCAGATGATACAAAAATGAAGACATATCTAATTTAATTAATGAGGCAGGATTTGAAAGGCTATCACAAGGCCAGAAAATTGTAATAATTCTAAGGACTTTCCTAAGGACTTTTTCTTTTTCTCCTCCCCTCCTTTCCCCTCCTCTCTCCTTTCTCTCTCTCTCTCCCCCTTCCTTCCCCTCCCTTCTATTCCCCTTCCTTCCTCTCTTTTCGTCTCCCTTCCCCTCCCCTCCCCTTTCTATTCATGACCTCTTTTCACTAGAAAAAATTTTACATGACTCAGTATATAGATATATAAAATAGGTATTCAAATCAAACATTTACTGATAATAAATCATAATTTCATGATTCCCCACTTTCAGTTATGAAACTCCAAATGAGGTTGTTTCCCAAAGTATAAGAAACTCCTCTTGTAGAGGAGATTGTTTTTTAAATGTTGATTGGTCCAGATTGTGTTCTGAAGTCCTTTTCAACTTTGAAATTAGAATTTAATTCTTTTATTTTGATTCTTTTATTCCATAATTATATGACCAGGAAATGTTTGGAGACCAGCTCTCCAAATCCAGCTCTTGAGACCATCAAGTCTGGTATATCTTCTATCCATTACACCAGGTGCCTTTTTTAAGATAATAAGCTAAATTTTTAATGCACAGTGTATATTACCCAAATCAAAAAAAAGTTACTTCTTAAGATCATTGGCCAAAGAGTCATGATTCAAGCTGGTATATCAAAAGAATGAAGTCTGACACAAAAAGTGGTTAATGGAGAACCACAGAAGATGGCAAAATATGCACTTCAATGTCTTTGTCAGCAAGGAAATGTCTGCAAATGCTATTTATCTGCCAGGAACAAATTTGTATGCAGGGAACTTTGGAAAGATGTTTAGGGCTGTCATCTAATGGCAGCTATCGTGTGTGTTTATATATGTCAGGGAATCATAAATTTGAGATGAACTTTAGAAGCTTTGCCTATTTGCAAGTCATTTAGAAGAAATATTTACCTGAATGGAATTACATGAAAGTAATTCTTTGGACTTATACCCATGTTAGAGTAGTAAACATTTTTCTTTTTAAGCAAAATGGTTATTATTTTTAATAATAATTACACCTTTTGCTGATATGCCTTCCTTCATCTGAACATTTGAAAGGGTTTCACAGACTTTAACTCATTATTGTTTTCCATATCTTTTTGAGGCAGGTGGCAAATAATGTTACTCATATTTTTCAAATGGGGATGTTTAGCATTAAGAAACGTTTCTCTTAGAGTTGCACAAGAAATTAGGAGTTTTAGGTAGAACTGCTTTCTTGTACAACAACTATAATTGTAAAATCCTACATGATCTTATGATTTATCAAATCTAAATCTTTCTTGTCTTGGGTCAGTTGTGTTTCTTTAGCTCACTGAAAATAAGGTTGATGAATACCTGTTTGTAAGGAATTTTACCATTATAAATAAATTATACCTTGTGGTTTTTTTTTAAAAAAACTGCTATTAAGTAGTGAATGTTTAATCAATGCCTTACATGAAAACTTTAGTTTTTAATAGAAGGGTAAATGAAGGAATATGTTATCATTGTTAGAGGGAATCATAAATGTGGCATGTAGTATTTATGCATTTATACAGTGAGGACTTTATATATATATGTGTGTGTATGTATGTACACACACACACACACACACACACACACACACATATATATATATATATATATATATAAGTTTTCTCACTTGAGAGGGAGAAATAGTGGAAGAGACTAATTAATAAAAGAAAAATGTATTCTGATCTAGTCTTAACTCAGTCTGATGGTTTAGGTTTGAAATTGGAACAAAAAGAGACACTGGTAAGTCATTCAATAGTTAACAAAAAGATGATTTATCTAGGAATAGCAGAAGAATATTCCACAAAAATTGGCACTGAGAATCTTTGAATTGATTGAAGAGAATGATGCTCCAATCTGAATGTGCCAGCTGAGCATCTGAGAACCCCTCCAGCTTCTTATGTACTCAAACAATGAGGAAGCAGCATCAGTTGTCTGAGCCTCCAGATCACTGAGCCAACAAAATCTCTAGTTATGTCTCAATACCTTTTTAGGAATAGCTAACCTCCTTTGCATGGGGGAAGAGTTAATGTGGTACTCTAAAGATATGATAGCTCTTTAGGAGAGAGAGTTATAAAGGGAGAAATATAATTATTTTAAAAAAATATTGTGAGCAGCATAAAGCAATCTTTATATAAAGCTCCTTGAGTGAAGGGGAAATTTAATTTTTGTCTCTGTGTTCCTATTGCCTAGATAGTACCTGAAATATAATAGAAAGTAAATGTTTGCTGATTAATAGATGACCTGTCAGACTAAAAGTTGCATTTTACTTATTAATTTGAAGATTAAAATTTTTTCTTTTCATAATCTGGCATACAAAATTTTTGTGGAGCCTTTAGTAAGTATATTTTTCAGTGGATTTATATGAACATATGTATATATTTTATTTTTCATCTCAAAAACATTTCATTTCAGAGGAAGAGTTATTTTGGCATGGTTTGTTTTAGAATGGATACAGGGACTCAGGGTGTAATACTCTATATAGAAGCTCATATAGATATACAATTGAATTTTTCTTAAAAAAAACAGTCATCTACATCTCTCAACTGTTATTGCAAAAGGAGTTTATTTAGATAGAATCAAGCAGCTACATCTTTGTTATATGTTGAATGTAAAATCTATGTTTATTATGCATTATTTTCCATTAGACATAGATTTTATATTTTGGGGGAGTTATCACTGAAGAAAGAGTTCTATAACATAAGTGCTTTCATTTTCCAATGTCATTAGATCCTTCTGGGATAGCATGAAAAAAACTACAAACCTACCTAAATTAATTTTCAGATATAGGGCTATACCAATCAAATAACCAAGGGGATCTGTTATAGAATTAGACAAATAATAAAATTTATTTGGAGGAAGAACAGTGAGGCAGTTTGCTGAGAAGTTACATTCTTAACCTTCTCCTCGTCTTATCTTACTTAGATGTCTTTCCCCATTCTCTCTTTTTCTTTCTTTTTCTGAATTTATTTAATCATTTCCCCTCAGTTACATGTAAAAATAATGCTTAACATATGTTTTTTATTTATTTATCTTTACAAGGCAATTGGGGTTAATTGTCTTTCCCACACTCACACAACTAGTAAATATTAAGTGGCTAAAACTAGATGCAGCCACTTAATATTTACTAGTTGTGTGAATCTGGGAAAGATCCTCCTGACTTTAGGACTGGTATTCTATGCACTGCAACATCTAACTGCCCCTTAAAATCAATTTTTAAAACTTTGAGTCCTGAATTCTCTCTTTCCTCCCTCCACACAATCCCTCAATGAATAGATAAGCAATCTGATGGATGTTATATAGTTATATATAATCCTATAATTAGCAATTATATACTTAGTAATATAAAACATTTCCATATTAGTCATGTTGTGAAAGAAAACAGATTAAAAAACAACCTCAAGAAAAATAAAGGAAGTAAAAAAAAAGTATGCTTCAATCTGTTTTCAAGCTTCATCAGTTCTTTTCCGGGGAATGGTTAGCATTTTTCACCATAAGTCCTTCAGAGTTGTTTTGGAGTGTGATATTTCTGAGAATAGCTAAGTCAATTATAGGTGATCATCTTACAAAATTGCTTTTGCTTTATATATAGTACATTTTACTTTGTATCAGCTCCTGAAAGTCTTGCTAGTTTTTTTCTCAGAGCATCATTTCTTATAGAACAATAATATTCTATCATAATCACATATCACAATTTGTTCAATCATTCCCCAATTGATGAGCATTCTCTTAATTTCCAATGGTTTGCCACCCACCACAAAAGAACTTCTATACATATGTTTGTATATAGAGGGACTCTCCCATTTTAATTCCCCCTTGGGATACAGATCCAATAGTGGTATGGAAAGTTTAAAGGGTATGTATGGTTTTACCATCTTTTGGGTATAGTTCCAAATTGCTCTACAGAATGGTTAAATAATTTCTCAACTTCACCAACAATGCATTAATGTCTCATTTTTCCCATATTCCCTTCAATATTTGTCATTTTCCTTTTTTTGTCCTATAATCCAATTTAAGACGTATGAGGTAGTGGACCACAACATAACATTTTCATGTTCTCTATTGAGGTTTGCTTGCATTGTATTTCCTTTTTCGGATTATTATTTCTTGTAGATATGATTTCTCCTACACAAAAAATGTTATGTGGCAATAACTATATAAAAAAATAAGACATATGAGGTAGTATCTTAGAATTGTTTTAATTTACATTTCTCCTATCAGCAGTGAGAGCATTTTTTTCATATGTCTATAGGAAGCTCGGATTACTTCATCTGACAACAATTCATATCTTTTTATCATTTATCAGTTGAGGAATGGCTTTTTTTCTTATAAACTTGACTCAGTTCTCTATATGTTTGGAAATGAGACTTTTATTAGAGAAACCTGCTTCAAAACTTTTTAGTTAGTATTACTACTTCCCTCCATTTTATTCATCACCACCTTTTATTCTAGTCTCTCTTTTCTTTCACCTTGTCCCTCCTCAAAAGTGTTTTTCTTCTTCTATGCCCTCTTCTGATCTGCATGCTCTTCTTTTTTCCCCTTTTTCAACTTCTTCTCCTCTTAGTTTTCTATACTCAATTCAATGTATGTTATTTTTTCTTTGAGCCAATTCAGATGAGAGTAAGGTTCACTCATTCCTCCTCAGCTCTCCCTTCTATTTCTCTGTAAAATTTTTTTCTTTCCTCTTTTGTGTGAGATAATTTGCCCCATTCTGCTTGTTCCTTTCCCCCTTTCTGGGTACATTCATCTCTCACCCCTTAATTTTATTTATTATCCATTCACATTCAGCTAATACCTGTGTCCTCTTTCTATATATACTTGAACTGCCCTAATAATGATAATATTCTTATGAGTAACAAGTATCATCATTTCATGTAAGAATGTAAACAGTTTAATTTTATTAAGTCCCTTATTATTTACTTTTCCTGTTAACATTTCTATGCTTTTCTTGATTTTGATATTTGAAGATTAAATTTCCTATTCAGCTCTGGTCTTTTCATTAAGTCATATTTCACTGAATATCTATTTCTCCCCCAAAGGATTATACTCATTTTTGCTCACTAGATGATTCTTGTTTGTAATTTTAGCTTCTTTGCTCTCTGGAATATCATATTCCAAGCCCTTTGATCCTTTAATGTAGAAGTTGCTAAATCTTGAGTTTTTCTGACTGTGGCTCCACTATACTTGAATTATTCCTTTCTGGCTGCTTGCAATATTCTTTCTTTGACATGTGAGCTCTGGAATTTGGGTATAATATTCTTGAGAATTTTCATTTTGGGATCACTTTCAGAAGGAGATTGGTAGATTTTTTTCAATTTCTATTTTATCCTCTGGTTCTAGAATATCAGGGGAGTTCTTGTTTTTCCACTGAGAGATTTCTCATTGCCTTTTTTTCATTCTTTTGGTTTTGTTTTATTATATCTCAATTTCCCATAAAGTCATTAGGTTCCATTTCTTCCATTCTAATTTTCAAGATTAATCTTATTTTCCTCAATGAGTTTTTGCATCTACTTTCCCATTTGTCTAATTTTGCTTTTTAAGGTATTCTTCTCCCCATTAGTTTTTTTGTATTTTCATTTTGCACTACTCTCAATTCGCTTCCCAATTTTTCCTCTCTCTTTTACTTGATTTCAAAATGCTCTTTAAGTTCTTCCATGACCTGAGACAAATTCTTACTTTTCTTGGAGGCTTTGGATGTGGGAGCTTTGACTTTGTCATCTTCCTCTGAGTGTGTGTTTTGATCTTTCTTTTCAGCATGATAACTTTCTATGATTGGATTTTTTCTGTTGTTTGCTCATTTTCCCCCAGCCCATTTCTTGACAATTAGCTCTTCGATAAAGTAGGGTTCTGTTTCCAGAATGAAGAGCCCCAGCTTCAAATATTTTGTGCAGCTATTTCAGTTTATCATCATCAGTAAGAAGTAAACCCAGGAGTACAGTTGTCTCAGAATATAAAATAGTTGGGTATAGATGGAAAATGCATATGTTAGGGGTGGTTGTTGGAGGGTGTTTAGGCAGGAGTAGGGCAACTGATGTGGAATTGCATTTGGCCAGAGAGAGTGCCATGATGGTGATGGAATGGATTCTTGGGGTGCTAAGAAGGAATATTTTTTCCCAGGCAGGTGTAGGCAAGGCCAGTGGTTGGAGGTGATTGTAAGCAAAGAGGATTCCAGGAGCATGATGGAATGGGTACTTAGAGAGGCAAGCATTAGCAAATCAAATGCTGAAGAACTGTGGGTAGTTGGAGAAGGTATTTTCCACATCTGTGTCTAGGGGTATGGTTTTTATTCAAACAAGGGATAAAGGCAGTCAAAGTCAAAAATGACAATTTTGATTGCATAAAATATTTAAGCTTTGGCATAAATAAAATTAATGAACATAGAAGAAAAGAAACTGGAGAGTGGCCAAAAATTATATCAAATAACAGTGTTAAAAATAAAGATATATAATGAGAAAAAAATATAAAACCAAGAGCCAAGCAGGAAGGGAAAATATATCTGACTCTCTGCTAAGTACTTTATGAATATTATCTCTTGATCTTCTCAAAAAGCATATGAAGGACGTATTATTATGATCTCCATTTTGCATTTGAGAAAACTGAAGTAGACAGAAGTTAAATGACTTGCTCAAGCTCACTCTGTTGGTAAGTGTCTGAGAAGAGATTTGAATGCAGGTCTTCTTTAATCCAGTTTCACCATTTTCTTTATTATGCTACTTAGCTGCCAGCTTCTAAAAGAATTGTACACTATTAAAAATAACATGAGAATGTACTCCAAATTCTAAATATAAGAAGAATGTAAAAGCAACAACTCCTAAGTTTTCTCTCCTTCATTATTTGGAAAAAGTAAAAATTATCAAAGTTGGAAGAACTGTGGGAAGATAAGAACATAGGCTTTTGGTGGAGCTGTGTGTTGGCTCAATGACCACAGAAAACAATTTGAAATAATGTAAGACTATTCCTACTCTTGACTCTTGAGCTTTTATATGTATATGTATCCCAGAGAGATAAAAAATGAAAAGAAAATTTTAATTGATCTCAAAATATTTATAGCAGCACTTTTTGTGTCATCAAAGAATTGTAGACAAACTGGTTATCCCATGATTATGTAGTAGCTGAATAAATTATGGAAGATGAATGGAATATTATTGTGCCTAAAGAAAAGTGACCTAAATAGTTATGAATAGGAAAATTTCAGAGAAAATGGAAAGATTCATATAAATTGAGGCAGAATAGAACACATACAGCCAGAACAACACGTAGTTACTACATCATTGTAAGCGAAAAGATCATCAATAGGAAGTTGAAAGCTGAATAACTGAAAAACCATTAAGTTCCTGAAAGAACAGACATGGAGGCATTTCCCCTTCTTCTTGGCCCAGAGAACTACAATAACAGAACATCTTATACAATGTCAGAGATAGTACATGCAATGTTTTTCTTTCTTATAAAGGAGGGAGGGTTCAGTTCTTCCAGAAGTGGGGATGAGGCATATTTAGAAATAACCATGACATAAAAACAAAAGATATCAGTAAAATAAATTTTAAAAAAAGGAATCACTTCAGGCTCTTTTGCAAATGAAGCTTCTTTCTTATGAAAGAGTTTTTGCTTATTACTTACTTGAAATCATAATGGGTTTTGTGGCATTGCATTTGGGTTCTGTAGGAAGATTATGATAAAAAATTATGATTTTGAGCAAAGAAGTAGAAGAAACAGATGAACTCTTAAAAATGCAGATACTATTTTTATGCAAATTCTTTTCATGATAAAATCCAAAGGAAGAGAAATACTCAAATCTGTATATTTAAAGTACTACATCAGCAGAATTTCTTTTTAATGCATTTTCAAGTTACCCACAGGACATCTGTGCCCTTCAAAGGTACATACCTTTGTAATTTGACAACTTAAAGAAAAATGCCTTGCAGGATAAAAGTGTCAATCCAGTCTTTTTGAGGAATGTTTTTATATCACTTTTTAAAAATAATGATATGAAAAATTATAAATGAATTTATTTTATTAACATTTGTTTGGGAAAAAAAGGTCCTCTTGCCCACAAAGTTTAAGAAAAATGAAATAAAAGACACATTTCTACCATTTAGTTTTTGAGTACAAGAAATATAACAAAATTTATCCCCTTTCTACCTCAGAAACACCCCCAAAGTCTATTTAACTTCTGAAATCTTTGAAAGGATAAACACTTAATTGTGGCTTTAGGTAAGTTACATATCTGGAGTTGTCTAAGATTCATTTTGTTGATTTTTCTCATCCCATTCCTACATAATACAATAGGGAATTTTAGGTCCATTTTAAGAATGGCATGCTCCATTATTCTGTTCTGTATGAGAGAGACAATATACCACGTTCCCCTGCTTTACAGGAAATTACTTCCAATGTGCAATGCAAGTTGGGGCCAATTGGAGCTCAGAATATTTAACAATAGCTGAGGTGGTAAAATAAGATAAGATGTGGATCACTTTTTAAAATTATATTTCTAAGCATCTCCAATTTTATAGTCAGAGGCAAAGTATTGTGGCTCTGAACTAGAATTTATTTTTTTATTTTTAAAAAGGATCTGTTTTTACATTGGTGTTATCTTTAGAGAAATAAAAGGTCTAAGATTAACTCAGACCAAATGAAACCTGAGGATTTTAAATTTTCATATGGCAGGGACACTTGAATATTCCAGATACAACTTCAGTATTATCTGAGGTCGTGTTTTTTTTATTAAAAATATTTCTTACTTTGTTATTTCATATTATAATAAAAACATTTGTATAGTACTTTAATGTTTACAAAGTGCTTTACATATGTGATCTCATTTGATTCTAGCAACAACCCTCTGAACTAGGTATTATTTTTATCCCTATTTAATAAATAGGCTGAAAGAAATGATTATTAAGTAACCAATTATTAGGGTGATCCAGGATTATTTCCTTTTAAAGAGAATTTCTGTACATGCTCAAAAATTTGCCTTATCTATATCATCTTATCTAGGAAAGTTCTTTCCCTTCCAAATGGAGAACCTTACAAAGAATTTAATCTAAGAGGAATTCTGGCCTATTATGTTCTACTTAGTCTTGGGTTGGAATATATCCTCTATCTAGATTGCCCAATCCTAGGAGTGGTCTGGAAGTAAAATGACACAATCAAAGTCAGACTCCTCCTCTTATTAGAATAGGTCCACTTCTCATTTCAATATTCATCTTCTCATTTTCTTCCCCCCCCCAATAGTATTTAATTTTCCAATTACATATAAAGATAATTTTCAACATTTGTTTTTTTTAAGATTCTGAGTTCCAATTTTTTTCTCCCTTTGTCCTTTTCCTCCCTTCCCAAGCAAGTAATCCAATATAGATTATACATGAACAATTATTTTAAACATAGTTCCATATTTGCCATGTTGTGAAAGATGAATCTGACCAAAACAGAAAAAAAACACGAGAAAGAAAAAAAGCAAACAAAAACAACCATAACAAAAGGTGAAAATAATATGCTTCAATCCAAATTCAGTCTCTACAATTCTCTCTCTGAATACAAATGACATTTTCCATTCCAAGTCTATTGGAATTGTCTTGAATCACCACATTTCTATCTCTCATTACTTGCTAACCTATCAGAGTTGATTGTTATTCTGAGGAATGTGATTATTCTAAGGGAATATAAGTTTTGAGTGGGTTACAGGAGGAATCTTTGACATCTGAGAATGTATCTGCTTTTATTATTTATCTGGTAGAAATGATTAATAAAATGATTAATTACTTAGAAATTATGTCTCTTGAACCTTTTATATGGCATAGGACACCTGAACCTGCAAGAGGATTAAGTAGGGCCGTGCAAACTGTAAATGTCTGAGGTGGGGCTTTATTTTACATCTTCTTGGCTCCAGGACTTTATATACTTTGCCTTTTAGTTACCTCTCTGCTAAAGAGGTGCTAGAGCTATCAAAAAATTAATTGCTAGTTATTATTATTATTACAAATATCTCTATATCTTTTTTAAGAGCTGCTGATTATCTATTTCCCCATCTTATCTTCTACTTGTAGAGTTGTCTTATTTTGTGCCCAAATACAAAACTTTATTCTTTATCCTTAATTTTTATATTAGAATAAACCTAAATGCTCTAGATCAGGAGTTCTTGACTTTTCTTGTCTTGTGACTTACTGCTTTGACAATCTGCTAAAACCTTTGGGTAACTCCATATTGTTGCCTACATTTATAATTAAAGGAAGTTAGAGCTTAGTGAAAATAAACATTATTCTCCCATTCCCACTCCTTTCCAAGTCCATAAATGTCTTGAAAACTGTCCATGGATCTCAGGTTAAGAGCCCCTATTCTAACCATGTAAAGTTATACTATAAGAAATTATGTCAACATAAAGAAATTTGGGAACTAGAAGAGAGATGCATATTTGATGAATGCTTGATGAACTCTTTTAACTCTAAAGACTATATGAGTGTGACTATAGTAGAAGAAAATAGCTCCAGAGATGTCTATTCCTAATGGATGGTTGGAAAAGAGTAACCACTAAAAGACAGTGAAAGAAGGATTACGGGGGATCAATTATAACACAAAAAAATGAAGCTTACTTACAAAGAGGCAGATTTTGTCTAAGCATAAGGAATAACTTCCTGATAATTACAACTGTTGAAAATTAGATACAACTACAAGCTCTGTTTCCCAAGATGATGAGGGGAAAAGGGAAAGCATCTATATGTTCTAAAATATTTATAGCAGCTCTCTTTGTGGTGGCAAGGAACTGGAAATTGTGGACATGCCCATTAAGGGAGGAATTGCTGAACAAGTTGTGGTATATGATTGTGATGGACTATTACTGTACTATAAAAATAATGAGCTCTATGATCTTAGAAAAACATTGATAGACTTGCATGAAACAATGAAGAGTGAAATAAGCAGAATCAAGAATAACAATATGTACAACATTGTTTTAAGAATAACTTTGAGTGACTTGTCATTTTGACTATTATAAATACCCAAATTAACTACAAAAATTATATGAAAAAAAATGCTTTCTGTATCCAGAGAAAGAACTGATAAAGATGTACATAGAGAATGATTTTAGATACACACACATACATTCATGCATATGGAGGTGTGTATACATATTTGTATCTTTTGAAAGCCATTTCTAAGTCAGGGGATTGGAGGGAGGAAAAAAAGAAAAAAAGGATTACATGATAACTTTATTATATATTTAAAAGGAATAGCAAATTGTACATGATACAGTTTCATATGCAATTATCTTTATTTCTATTTTACTATGTCATGGAAATATTTGTTTTATTCTTAAGTTCACAATAAAATAAAGAAAATGAAAATAAGATAAAGAGAATGCTCAGTATCAGGAAGAAGTTATTTATTACTGAATCGGGTTACTATACAGGGGGTAAAGTAGTAGGGGTGGTCTAATTGATCTCTAGTCCTATCCAACTTAGACTGTAATTCTAAAATCATTCAGGCCTTCATTACCTATCCACTGGACTATTATAATGCCTTCTCCATGGTCTCTACTTTCTTTCTTCTCCTGACCACATCCTAAAGTAGTTTTTAAATAAGTCTTATTAAAATACAGTTCTGTTCATGTCAACTACTGCTCGAAAGTTTTCAGTGGTTTCCCTTGTTTTGATGAATAAAATACAAACTGCCTTGGAAATAACCAGACTTGATCAAGCTCAGACCCCCAGAATTTTCTCATTGAAATCAAAGGAGAAAACTATCTGTCAATTGATGGTGACTATAATTCAGTGGAATAGCTGAGGGAGAAAGTCTAAAAGAGAGCTGAAGCAGGAATGGCTGGAAAATGCTAGTTTTGGGCAAACAATTGTGATATTGTATATTATAGCTTTTTGTCTTTATTTTCTGTTTCTTTCTTGACTTTATTTATCATGATGGCAGGATCCATTTCTTAATTAACTTTGTATAACAACTGGCATCCAGCAAAGTACTGCAGGTACAATAAATAGTTGTTGAATAAAGGAATGTTGAATATCAGTACATCTTTTAGTATCAGTTCTGATTCTTGAGACAAGCAACATGAAGTGGTACCTGTAAAATATTTTTCTTATTAGAATATATGCTGCTTACAGTCAGTGACCATCTTTTTGCTTTTCTATATATTTCCAGCACCTAAGACAGTGCCAGGAGCAAGTGTAAGAACTTAATAAATGCTTATTGAATGACTAACTCTCATATGGTGCAAGAATATTGGACCATCTTGTATTGAGAAAGATTTGGAGACCCTTTCCATAGAGGTGAGACTAAGACATAACACAGGAACTCATTGATGGGGAAACCGAGGCTGAGTATAGTTTCTGTTTAGCAGTGGAGAGCAGGAGGAATCATGCCATCTGGTATCTAATAGTTTAATTGTTTCTATAATGACAAAAGTTCTGTCAACATGTGAATGAGTGACTGATAAAACATTTACTAAGTACTTAATTATATGCAAAATTTTGTGCTGTGTTAGGGATACAAATAAAAAAAATATCCTTATTCTTAAGGAGTTCACATTCTAATAAGAAAAAAAACACACAAAGGAAGTTTCAGATTGAAATCAGATGGAAAAGCCCTGGGGTCCTCAGCATGCAACAGCAAAGCAGATGGTGGCATATCTTCTTTATTCTCATTCTACAGAGAAAGCCATATCCATTTCTGATGGTGAACCATTTGACAATACCAACGACCCATGAAAACAGGGTTCTTTTTCTTGTCTTTAGTAGCTGATGATACTGAGATGGTTGTAGCACCTGAGAGATTGTTCCCAAGGTGTAACTACACAACTACACAAGGATTGCAAACTTGAATGATGCATGCAGAAGCTAAATAGGATGCAGGGTGGGTGATCTGTAGGTCACTGACATTCTCAAGATTATTGAATTTACTTCGCCATCAGTGACAGAGGCTGGTCTTGATGATATCAAGTTTAACAGGTCCCTTCTCCACAAAATAACTAACATTTATATTACTCTTTAAGGTTTCTGAAGATACAGACACACATATACAGATACACACATATATACACATTTGCATACACATTTATATACACACATTATATATAAAATTAATAATAAATTATATATTTATAACCTATATATACATAAATGCATATAATCTCATTTTATATTCATAATAACCTTGAAAAGTAGGGGTTATTATTGTCATTTTATAGATAAGGAAACTGAGACACTTAACTGTATCTTAAGTGACTTGTCCAGGATCAATAAACTAGTAAGAATCTGAGGTGGGGATTCAGAGCTAGGTCTTCTTGACTTTTAATCCTGTGTTCCATATGCTATTATATTTTCACTTCTTCTGATGTAACATAAAATTACCCAATATTATAAAAGTATAACATAAAATTTATTTGATGTTTTTATGTCCTCTAAAATTCAGGATCTGAGGCAAAACTCTGTTTGATAAAGTTCTAGCCACTATGACTCTGAGTATTTGGTAGTCATGACTCAAGCTTGAATTAAAGCCAGGAGAAGGGATGGAGAAGTTTAAGTCCAGTTTGGAATGAAGTGGGACAGATAAGCTATATGGTTGAGAGGAGACAGACGAGGGCCTGGCCAGAAAACTGAATTATTATGTATTATGTGGGGAGTAGCTGAATAGTGCTGTATATTTGCATATAACAGTATTCCAGAGCTGTCCAAATGAGGTGAATTTTTGCTGATTTTTTTTTAATTTTTGTGAAAGGCAGTTAACAGTGTACTTAGTGACTACTAGCACATTGCCTGCTTAACATGGGCAATGTGTTCTAACCTTAAAAGGATCCTATCTCTTGAGACATTTGGGGTACTGTTAGTATATCTTTGACTTCTTTGTCTTGAAAACCTTGATCCAGAAGGAAGGGGGATTCATTTGAAGCAGATGCAAGAGTCTTTAGATTTCTGAAAGATAGTTTCCCTTTTCTCCTCCTATCTTCCAACCTTATACCACTTTGTCTTTGAAGACTCCATGGTCTGATTTGTTTTTTGGCAAAAGATCACTAGAAAGATGAGAGCCATGGCAGACTAATATATTGATATTTTATTTATCTTTAAGCAATCATAATGTGTTTTTGATCAATCATTATGTCAATAAACTAATGATTCTATGAATGAATATGTCTGGGCCAGGAATGGGCAGGAGAGGGCTTATGGATATGGATTTATATGATTTATACTTACTGGGATGAAATGCTAGAAAAGATCAGGAACCTAAAAACACTCAAAAATAGAAAAGAAATAAAAGTAGTAGAAAAATGTATTTTTAAAGTCTTTACTATGTACAAAGCACGATAGAGTGGTACAAAGTCTATAAGACACAAATGGAAGAAACAGTTTGAGGAGAAAGCATATAGTGGCTACAATGGAAGTCCTAGAATCCATAAGTCTGAGAAGTAGGTTGAAGAGCAGACTTTTGATAGAGGCTTGGAGTGAATTAAGGGATTAAATGAATGGGTGGTTCTCAAATAAGGGCACATGGTGCTTTAAAATTCAAGTTTATATTTTTCTATGTGGTGGGAGTGATTGAGAACATTTAAGAATGTTCTCATGCAGAATAACCCAACTTTTGTTGAATTACATTCCTTAACTTCAGATAGCCCTTTCCCTATGATTTGCCTTTCTCTCAAATCTAACGGTGTGGCTGGTCAATTTTTGTGTGAATTGGCTGTTGTTTGTCCCTTGTTCTTGAAGAGGATCATGGCAACAGAAGTTGACACCATGACTTTTATGTAAATTGGATTTAAGTGTGGAAGACTGTGCAATGTCACCAGTCTCACTCTTCTGGAACCATTTGGGTCCAATGGCAAGTACATATCAAGACAATTGCAGATGGCTCTGCTATATGCTGGACAGCTAAGGAACAAGTTGAGGTATTGATTGAGAGGGTTGTAAAATAGTAATAAGAAGTCTTGAAAGCAGAGTTTCAGTCTTTGAAAAAAGAATTGCTTCCTTTTTCTCTTCTTGATGTTGGGGGAGCCTGAGATTCAGTGAAAGTAGATTATAGTACCAGTCCCTACTGTACCTGATTTTGACACAGACATTAGAAAAAAATAAAAAAAAGCAGAAACAGTTGCAGTTATGGAGAAGATAAGATAATGAATTAAGGATGCATTATGTTTTGAAAGCAATTGGTATATCAGTTCAAGACACTCATTTGTTTGATCATTGATATCTTCAAGGAATTTTCAGCCCATGTTAAAGTTTTCCAATTAATTTCTCTCAGGCAATGTAGTTTTTTTCCTCAAAAGCAAATTTGAAGTGTTTTTTTCATTTTCCACATGGAATTTTTTTTTATCCATCTAGTCAAACATTATGTGAATGAGCCCAAATTCACTTGAGATACTTTTCAAAATGGTGAACTGATGCTTAGCCAGATAACTCCCAATAGCAACATCCTGAAAATGGATAAGATACAGCTTGTGGGACCTTTGAGATACTAACCCATTCCAGTCATTTAAATTTCAACTCTGCCACAGGAAATGGTAGTCGTTTAGCCTGAAAACAGTAATACATCCCTTAGAAGTGTTAAGAATGCATGTCTGGGGAGTTATTTACCCACCTTCAAGAATTATAGAAGAATTACAAGACTTGAAGAAATCTCAAGAAATAACCAAAAGCAAGAATTGCTACTGTTTTTTATTGCTTCACAAGAGGAGAAATGCTAGAGAAATGGCCATGGGACATTCAGGCGTGTGACTCCCATGCTTTACATTTAAAGAAACTGAGGACTTAGAGGGTTGAATTGACTTATTTAAGCTTACATTGGTGATAAGTGATAGAGACAAATTTGAAACCTACAATCTTCTAGTTTAGGATCCAATCTTATTTCCACTCTATGAAGCCACTTTTCAAGAGAAAGATTTAATAAATTATTTTTCAGAAAATTTGTGAGGATGAATTAGCATGTAAGCTTATTAAAATAATCTTGATTCATTAAGGTATCTGCGGAGGGATTTTACTTAGCAAAATTTTGATAGCATGGCTCAACTTAATGTATATATTTGAAATATTATATAAATTTCATTGTGTTGTTTTAAAAGTATTTTGTAATTCAAGTTGTTCACTAGTTAGTTAACTTTTACTTAACCAAATCTTCTGACTTCTAGACTACTGTGTTTCCTAGGATACTATTTTTTTAATAGTGATCTTTAATGTTTTTTTCCTGTTACTTCTCAGTCCTTCAATCAACTTGATTTTAACTTGAATCTTATGAGTTTTGCAATCAATCATCTGACATAAAAACTTTATAACAATAACAAGAGCTACTTTTTTAAGTTTTGCAAAGTGTTTTATGAATATTATCTCCATTAATCCCCTCAACAATCCTTTGAAATAAATGCTATTTAATTAAGGGCTACGTTTTGTGCTAAATTAAGATATTTAAAGTAGCATAGGAGTTTAGAGAAAAAGAAGACCTGTCAAGATTCACATCCTTGTAATGGGGACTCAGAACTGGGTACAATATTTTAGTAAGGGTTAGATTCAAATTGAGTAAGATGGAAAGAAATTATACTGGCATAATTTTAATGGAATTCTGTCAAAAGGTTTTAGGCAAAGAACTTAATATTTAAACTGATAGCGATCTCATTACATAGGATGCAAGTACCTTTTCTTTTTATCCCTTGTCCAATTTGCTGCTTTTATCATAGCTACAGGGCTCCTCAAGAAGATATTGAACTTTACATGGTCTAAACAGCAAATGAAGCTATGAGAAAGCAAGCAATATAGATGACAAATGAAAAAGAATAAAATTCAATAGTCAGCCAAACTAAAAAACCCCAGATCTTTGCTTGGATTCCATCTTTACTGCTCACATTTAGACTCTTGGTGCTTGCCTGGTACACTTAACAGTTTATTTTCACATTGTTATTTCCTGTCTATAAAGAAATGGAAATGGGCACATTTACTGGCAAGCATTATAGAAGATTAAACTGAAAACAAGACAAGGTCTATTATGATGAAAAATGCCATATCAAAAAATAGTTGACTGGTTATTTTAGAAAATCCTAAATGATTATTACAATAAATACATAGCTGTTCTGATTCATTGTATGAAGTAATTGAATTAATTTTTAAAATTTAATGTCCCCTCTCCCTTGACCTGGAATATGTAACAATAATAGCCACTCATAATGATATAGATCTGTATAGTCTATAAAGTGCTTAGCTTCCAGAAGCCTGGGAAGGCAAGGCATACAAGTGCATTTTACTGATGAAGAAACTGACACTCAGAGAGATGACATGGCTTTCTCTAGGTAATAGTGCTAGCATGTGATAGAGATGGGGATTTAGTGTTAAAAAAAACTAGTGAGAGATTCTCTAGTTCAGGAGATTTTTTACATTTTTGTGTGTGTCATGGTCCATGGATATATGGCCTTTTTTTTTTTCCAGAGTAAGGATTTTTAATGAATAAAGTAGAATGCATAGAATTGCAAAACAAGTGTTAGTGAAAATTTAAAAAAAAGTTCATAGACTTTCCATGAAACCTTTAGAGTTTGTGAACCTCAGATTAGGTGACCCAGTCCAATTCCTTTATTTTCTAGGTGAGGAAACTAAAGCAGAAAAGTTACACAAATTCACTGAGCAAATAAGCGCAAAGCAAATAGGCACTAAGATAATAAGCAGTGGATTCCAGATATGAACCTATGCCTTTTGATGGCAAATCTGTCTACCATACCATATTTCCTTGGATTTGGGTTTCCTGATTCTGAGTCTCTTAGCAGTAACAGTAGCAACAGCAGCACTAGTAGTAGTAGTGGGAGGAGAAGGAGGAGTAATAGAAGGGAAAGGAGGAGGAGGAAGAAAAGGAAACGGAGAAAGAGGAGGAGGAAAAGTAATAGTGGTAGTAGTAGCCATAACAACGATAATATCTGGCATTATATAGCATTTTAAAATTTGAAAAGCACTTTAGAAATATTATGTCA
This sequence comes from Myrmecobius fasciatus, assembly GCA_023553655.1. NCBI lineage: Eukaryota > Metazoa > Chordata > Mammalia > Dasyuromorphia > Myrmecobiidae > Myrmecobius > Myrmecobius fasciatus. The sequence continues at coordinate 1,244,911 of JAJPUD010000029.1, forward strand.
TTTTATTCTCAAAATAACCTTGAGGTAGATGCTATTAGTATTCCAATCTTACCATGAGAAAACTGAGGCAGTAGAGCCCAAGGTATATAACTAGTAAGTTTCTGAGGCTGGGTTTGAACTCAGATCTTCCTGACTCTATGCCAAGTACTTTATTATATCACCTACCTACCTCATGATCTTTGCTACAGTCTTTCATATTTCTTAATGATTAGGTAAGTATTGTTTATATATATACATATACATATATATATATATATATATACATGTTTGAATTTTAAGGAAAAGAAAAACATGTCCTGAATTTCAAGTAATAAATATAAAAACTGAAGTTAAGTGCAAATATCCTGGTAATCTTTTGACTGCCACATTTAATCTCACCTGGGCCAATAAGTTGACCATTCTACATGTTATTCCTTAATATAAGTTTGGCTGCTATACAGCATTTCTGTTTTGACTATTTGTAACACAATAGGTACGAACTCCCATTTTCTTTGGTTGCCACTCACCTCCTTTTTTTTAAAAAAATAATTTTCTTCTTTCTCCTTTGATCCTCCCCTTGCCTTAGATGATAGAGCATTGAGTTTTGAGTCAGGAAAACCCTAGATACTTAGGAGCTGGACATGTCTCTTAAACCTCTCTTTGCCTCCTTACTTATAAAATTAGGAGTTTATAATGTGTGGTAGGTCCCTTCTAATTCTAAATCTATTATTTCATTTTTTTGTGAGTTTTGTGGCTTAGTGCCTTCCTATAATGAATGGTCTTGTGAACAAATGATCCATTAACCTCATGCTTTTGGCAGGAGTTTTTACTTTGGGTTATTTCATGTCTGCCATTTGGAAAACCTAATTAGAGAACTAGGTCTTGAGTCTTCATCTCTAAAATGACAACAGGATATTTTTGGTACCTTTCAGATCTAAAGGTTCTTTGACAGCTTTTTTTTTTTTTTTTTTTT
>JAJPUD010000029.1:1258805-1297430 GCA_023553655.1 Myrmecobius fasciatus
AACATAATAAAAATGACAATACTACCCAAACTAATCTACTTATTTAGTGCCATACCAATCAAACTCCCAAGAAATTATTTTACAGATCTAGAAAAAATAGTAGCAAAGTTCATTTGGAAGAACAAAATGTCAAGGATTTCAAGGGGATTAATGAAAAAAAAGGCAGATGAAGGTGGCCTTGCTGTACCAGATCTAAAACTATATTATAAAGCAGCGGTCATCAAAACCGTTTGGTACTGGACAAGAAATAGAGCAGTGGATCAGTGGCACAGGATAGGTTATCAGGACAACCAAGGCATTAACCTTAACAATCTAGTGTTCGATAAACCCAAAGAACACAGCTTTTGGGATAAATACTCTCTATTTGGCAAAAACTGCTGGGAAAATTGGAAACTAGTGTGGAAGAAATTAGGGCTTGACCCATACCTAACACCACATACCAAGATAAGATCTAAATGGGTTCATGATCTAGATATAAAGAGGGACTTTGTAAGCAAGTTAGAGGAACGTAATATAGTTTATCTCTCAGACCTGTGGAGGTGGAACAAATTTATGTCCAAAGAAGACTTGGAACTCCTAATTGAACACCAGATGGATAATTTTGACTATATTAAGTTAAAAAGTTTCTGTACAAACAAAACAAATGCAGACAAGATTAGGAGGGAAGCATCTAATTGGGAAATCATCTTTACATTTAATGGTTCTGATAAAGGCCTCATTTCTAAAATATATAGAGAATTGTCTCATATATATAGGAATTCAAGCCACTCTTCAATAGATAAATGGTCAAGGGATATGAACAGACAATTTTCAGATGATGAAATTAAAACCATCTCTAGTCATATGAAAAGTTGCTCCAAATCACTATTGATCAGAGAAATGCAAATTAAGACAACTCTGAGATACCACTACACACCTGTCAGATTGGCTAAAATGACAGGAAAAGATAACGATGAATGTTGGAGGGGATGTGGGAGGGCTGGGACACTAATACATTGTTGGTGGAACTGTGAACAGATCCAACCATTCTGGAGAGCAATTTGGAGCTATGCTCAAAAAGTTGTCAAACTGTGCATACCCTTTGACCCAGCAGTGTTTCTACTGGGCCTATATCCCAAAGAGATCTTAGAGGAGGGAAAGGGACCCACATGTGCAAGAATGTTTGTGGCAGCCCTTTTTGTAGTGGCTAGAAACTGGAAACTGAAGGGATGCCCATCAATTGGAGAGTGGCTGAATAAATTATGGTATATGAATGTTATGGAATATTATTGTTCTGTAAGAAACGACCAGCAGGACGATTTCAGAGAGGCCTGGAGAGACTTGCATGAACTGATGCTGAGTGAAACGAGCAGAACCAGGAGATCATCATGCACAGCAACAACAGTATTACATGATGATCAATTCTGATGGACATGGCTCTCTGCAATAAAGAATTGTCTCAAACCAGTTCCAGTTTTTCACTGAAGAAAACCATATACACCCAGAAAGAGGGACATGAAATATGGACCACAACGTAACATTTTCATGATCTCTATTGACATTTGCTTGCATTGTGTTGCCTTTCTCTGATTCTTTTTTTTTTCTTGTAGATAGGATTTTTCTTGCATAACTTCTCAAGCATTTCAACATTATTAACATGTAGTGGACTTCCTGCCATCTGGGGGAGGGGAGGGGACTGGGGGTAAAATTTGTATTGGAAAGCTTTGTAAAGATCAAGGTTGGGGAACTACCCATACATATGTTATACAAATAAAAAGCTTAAAAAATTAAAAAAAAACAAAAAAAAACTATCTTTGCTTGTATTTTGAAAATAACAAGCTATTATTTAAAGAAAAAGAAAAAAAAATTGATTGTACTTTAAATGTGTTAAAGATGGAGCTATCTATAGCTTTTGTTTCAAATTTTTTGTTTTTGATTAGTCAAGAGAAGTTTTTTCTATCAATCAAAAATATTTATTGAAATTCCTACTACGTTCTAGGTACTGCCTATGTAGATATATGTGAGTAAGACAAATTATATGAAGGAGAGAGAATCTGGATCAAACAATAATATGATTTGAACATTGTCCATTGGTTATAAACAATATTTTTTTGCTTAACTGCCATCTTCATGAGAAGAGAGGGAACAGAGAAAATAGTCACAGCAGAATAAAACCATTTCAGCATAAAGATTGAGACTTATTTTACATGATTGATGATCTAGCATATTTATTCAGATTATATAAAATATTCTTTTTGAAAACTCTAAACCATAGTGCATATACATATATCAATTTTATGTCAAATGTATTCACAGTTCCAAATGAATTAGGTTATTTTACAATGAAATTGCAGGCATTTAGGCATGATTTATTTAAAGATTTTCTCTCTATGCATGATCCAGGTTACCTTGTTATTTTGCAAACTTGGGAGTTAGACTGGATTCTTAATACAATTTGACTGCAGTGAGTAGGCTATTTTAAAAAGTATTTAAACTAGAGAAAAAACAAAACAAAACAAACCAGAATGTCACAAGAAAAGACAAATTTTCAGAGAAAATAATTAAATTATTAATACATGGATAGCTTATATGGAAGGTTTCTTAATTCTTTAAAGATATATAAAGACTTATTGGATATATTCTAAAAGCAGCTATGGGGGAATAATAAGATGTTGAATTTTGCACATGCTGTCAAACACTGGTTAGCACTGATGAAACAATTTTCTTGTTTCTCTTTGTTTTAAACTCTTTGTTGCAAGTAATAGCTCACTGAATACAGTTTTTTTGTATTCTCAAACATCAATTTAAGTGTCTCCTAAGAAGCCCCTAGTTTCCATCTTGGTAGATGGATCCCTAGAGGTTATTTGGCTGCAATTTAGAAAACATTTCTATAGAGAGAAGGCTGAGGTAAGAGGCAAAAGAGACAAGCACAATTCTTATTGGGCTACATTTAAAAAAAAAAACTTCTTCCACCCAGAAAAAAATTTTTTTAATGTTATTTGGACAAATAATTTTAAGCTCAATAAAGTAATATTAATTTTTTGGCACAGAAAACCTGTTGAAAAAGTGGGTTTTGGAATGTTTTCAGATGAAAAGCCTATCAAATTTTTATCTATATATCACAAAAGTGACTGCAAACACAACAAATTATATCTCTGGAAATCAATTTCTCTAAAATAAACTGCTTATAAGAAATATGAAATTATTAATAACAGTTAAAAAAGAAACATTGGAGATAGATATACATGGATATATATACATATACATATAAATAAAAAAGAAACATGGAGATAGAATAACATTATAATAAATGTGTTATTGAGTTTCAAGAGACTTGAAATATTTTTCCAGATCTGTTTACAGTGTGTGTTTGCTGAATCATTTATGGTTTGGTTTCTTGATCTTTAAATGGATATAACATCACCTTCCTATATCCCTATTTCACAGGAATAGAGTAAGTATAGATGAGATAGCATGCAAAAGACTTGGAGACAATTGAATAACAAATACATTATATTATCATATGCGTATAGAGGTAGGAAATTTTGAACATTTTTGAATTGTCAGGCGGAAACATACAGATATTACCAGCAAGCATATCTTTGACAGATGTCCTTGGTCTTTTCACTGGCTTAAAATTATGTATTTATTCATATTTTCATTTTTTTCTCAAGATAAAATCATAGTTGACATTCAGTTATGCCTTCCATTCAATAAGCAAAATGTCATTTGGCTTATTCTTTCCTTGAAACTTTTTCTAAAATTTCTGTCACTTTTTTCCCGGATCTAGGAAAGTGCCTAGTGCTTCAAGTTTCTAAATAATAACAAAAACTAGCATTTATGTATCAGTGTAATGTTTACAAATACTTCACAAATATTATCTCATCTTACTATAACAAAAGCCAGGGGTAGTAGTTATTATTAGATGAGGAAATGGAAACTCTCCAAGGAGCATGTCACACTGCTACTAAATGGTGGAGGTAGGATTTTGAACTCAGTAGGAACTGAACCATCTATCTCAATTACAAAGAACATGCCTTTACAATAAATAGCTTTCTTATCCCTTGTGTCATTATTTTTTTCTTTCCTCATGAGAGTAAAATAATAATAAAATCCCTTATATTGCACTTCTAATTGTTAATTTAGAGAAATAATAGAGAAGTTAATACAGAAGTCCTTTCTAAAGTTGCATGTTCTCACTTGTGCTGGTGAATTAACATTGCAACTATTGATTGATTATTGATTAATAGGTAAAAATAGATAAGGATGCTGATAATAATTTGTTAAGTAACCACTTGAAGCATAATTCATGGTTAAAGTCTGGAACTTCCAAAATAAGCCCAGGAATAAGTCCCCTGCATGGGATTAATGCCTTTAAAGGCATTAATAAATCCTCAGTATGAGATTAATGCCTCTAAAGCCCAACACAAATGTAAGGTACTTATTGGATTTTTAAGTTCCTTGAGGGACAACACTTTTTTTTTTTAAATCTTTGTATCTAGTCCAGGAATTTAGCACTGAGAGTCTGATAAGTAGATAAAAAGTTTTTGCTAATTAGAGGTGATACTTCTAAGACTCAAAGTTGATGAATGAGAGAGGCTAAAACAGAAACAATGAAATGTTAAGCTGAGATGCTTTCAGATTTAAATGAAACATTCTATAGCTAAAAAGGGGTCTCAAGTCTGACTGGAAGGCCATATGTATAAGATATTGCTAAGATTAAAATTCATGACACTTTGTTGAGATGAGAGATGGAGAAGAAAGAGTCAAAAAGAAATGCAGAATGAGTTCCCAAACTTCTCAAGGGAATCCCTTTTTACTGCTCATTTTTAGAATCTTTTATTCTGCTTGTGACTGGAGGATGTTGCCTTTAGTAAGTCTTTGAATCAGTTCTTTTCTTGATTCTGCTTTTGGTTTTTCTTTTACAGAAAACACTTTAACATTTCATCTGTAAATTAAAAGCTGAAATAATCTCTACTAATTTCTCATAGTGGCAAATGGGGATTGAAAAGATGCTCACTTTGTCTTAGTCATAGGATCAAGCAGAGGAAGGTTTTTGAGAGCAGAGTAAGATGAGACTTGTTTTGACGGGAGAAACTGCAGAAATGAAACACAACTCTCTTTGGGAGAAAAGGGAGTGGTGGCCTTAGTGTGTATAATTTCTGAATATAAAGTCTTGGAGACAGATTCTATGGAATTGAGGGGGCTATAGTGATGGTAGAGGGAAAGGAAATAAAAGTAGGATTGTTATTTCTGAGAGCAGTCTTTTAGTCCTGTTTCCCTGCAGTGATATCATCTCAGGTCTGAATTAGTTCAGTCAGCTGAGCCAGTACCAGAATTGAGACAGATAGCCTGGGGTTGATAGTACAAGATGAATGACTCTTGGATTCTTAGGAAACCTGGGTAATCACTAGAGAGTGAATATGTGGACTTGGAATGAAAAGTCTCTATTTCAATATAGTGACTCCTAGAAAAGTATTATAAAACCAAGTCAGTTAAGTTGACAATTTCATTCTATCTAAAAATAATCATAAAATTTCAATTCATGTCCATAAAAATATATTTATACCAAGGGTTTCTTATTTTTAACTTTGTCTAATTTTACCTATACTAAAGAAATATCTGTTTTTCATTTGCCTATTTTGTTTTTATTTGTAGCCAATACATATAATCACTGTTTATTTATTTTATATCACTCTGGGCTCACTCTATCAACTTCACTTTCATTGGTGGATTGGACATTTAGAGGAGTGATTGCTATATCAAGTTCCAGTCTTAAATAACCTTTTGGATGATTAACCTTAGCACAGTAGCTTCTAAGCCCCACCACTGTGCTTTTCATTTTCTATCAGCCAATTAAATAAATCAGATCTTTAGAATGTCAATTGTAATGTGCTTTCTAGAGCTCCATTCTGGAGGGGCCAAAATATACTGTGCTTTCTAGAGTCCCACTGGGGTGCCAAAATGTACCATACAGACTAGCTCTCTGGAGGATCTCTGGACCAGCCCAAGATGTTTGGTCGTAGTGGAGGAGTGATGAGGCAGGGATGGTCAAACATGGAGTCAAGTTCTCTCAGCTCTAAATACCTTAGTAAAATTACAATACCAAAGCACACTGGGCATGTGCTAACTCTAGTATGATTATATCACTATAGCACACTTCATATGTGCTAACTATAAGCACCCTGCTATTATTATGTAAATGCCTCTTTTTACTGTATCTCTGCTTCAAGTACAACACAGGTTGTCATGCTCCCCCCCCCCCCCCCCCCCTCCTCTCCAACTTTTCAGGAAGGCTGAGAGGCCCCAAGGGGAGATAAGAGCTGAACTAGACATTGTCAGCCCTCTGGGCTAAAGGGTTTTATACCTCACCAAGAGTTTCCCCACCGTCCGTGGCTCTCTACAGTCATTTATTCAAATCATATAGCAAGAACATTTTATAATATTTATAACATATTCCCTTTAAATATAGCAACTTAGTAGTGTTATTTTCTGCTGTAGAACAATTATATTCTTTCAGGAAGGGCTCCTTAGTGTAAGATTAGTAAAATCTTTGGTTCTGAGGATTGTTCCTTCTGAGGCAGAAAGTGGAAGTTACTTGATATTTTTTTTTCCTATCTCAGATCTGAATTCTCTTAGTGAGGGACCTCATGTTTACTTATGGTGACCAGCAGCTTATTACTTCCCAGATTGTGAGTCTAGGAAAAAAGGCAGTGAGTCTGTTCTCTAAAGGCACATTCATTGTCTTTTCTAATCTCTTTTGAACTCCTCAAGAGCTCAGACTCCTCTAAAGATAAGGAATGCTTCATTTATATCAGATAAGATTTCATCTTAATGTTTCATTGTCTATGTTTTTAGCTCCTCTTACCCTTCAATTTTACATCTTAGATATCATTTCTATTCGACATACATTAAAAATGTATCTACTGAAGAAGTAACAGGTTTTGGGAGAGCAGTTAAAAATGTGGAGAATTCACACAAGTGTTTTCATAGTTACAAAGGCCCTTTATTGATATGAAAAAGCTCGTGAGCAAAATAAAAAACGATTTTAGCAGTGGGGTCAGTTAAGGAAACTTTTTAAAGGTCAAAGTGTAAAGGGAAATAAGGTCAGGATTTAGAGTTAGGGAATAATTAGGGAGATTCTAGTTGAGAACAAATTCCCATGTGTAACTGAGCAGCAGAATGATGAGACTGAAGGAATTCAATTTTTTTTAGATCTGCTAACAAGGTAATCTCAGAAATTCTACCCACCTTAGTGTGTGACAATGAGAACAGGATGGGCTCCTTAAAATTCCTCCACATCATCTACTATCCCTGCCCAATGCTGAATTCTTAAGCTATATACAAAGGTTTAAAATAAACAAAAAACCACAATCTAATCCAACCTGCCTTTCCTATCCCGCTCTCCCCCAATTAAAAAACTAGTTCCTACAGTCAAGGAAATTAGCAATCAGATGAAGATCTCACATTTGTATAGCTCTTTTGAAGACTTCTGAGAGCAGCTAGGTGATTTAGTGGATAGACTGCCAGCCTTGAAGTCAGGAAGTCACAATCTCCCCCAATTCAAATCTGGCTTCAGATACTAGCTGTGTGACCTTGACCAAATTATTTAATCTGTTTGCTTTAGTTCCATTATCTATAAAATGAACTGGAGAAGGAAATGACAAACCACTTTAAAATCTTTGCTAAGAAAAAAGCAAATGGAATCATTAAGAGTCATTCTCAACTGAAATAGAAACAAATCTTTCTGTGCCTTTGTTACTTCATCCATAAAGGGAGATAATAATAGCATGTATCTTCCAGGGTTATTGTGAAAATCAAATGAGAAAATATTTGTACAATATTTGACAAATCTTAAAATGCTATGAAATGCTAGCTATCATTACTATTATTTTTGTCTTTGAGGCCTGCTCAATCCACAATGCCTCTTAACATAAAACAGCTAGGATAACACTATTAAATCACATCCTTCATGAGCTTTTTATAGCTTTAATATGTATGAAATTAGTAGATATTGGTTGCCTAACATCCATTAAATTGCAATGATATGACATAATTTACATTAAGAAACATGATAATATCCCCTCCCCATGAAATGAAGACTCAGTGTCTTTCATTTTTTCAAAATTTTCCCTCCTTCCTTTTCTTCTGAGTATAGAATGTGATGCTCAATTTTTGATATCTATAATTCCAACCAAATGATGTTCTGGCTTGTAATGTGTATTTTAAAAATCAAATTGGGATTTGCTAAAAATAGCCTTTTTAATGTCGACTGTGGCTCCTTATGTCTGTCAAATGCCTTGTTATACACAGATTTTATGTCAGATCTATATATAACATAGCTTTTGATTGACATGAAAGTTTGTTGTACATGACTTGACATCGTATTATTATTATATATTTATGCTTTTAGAAAGTTATGGATTAAAAGAGTAATTTTGTCTCTTAGTACTCTTCACATGTTTTATTCTGCATTAACTCAGGTGTAAATTGTGTGAATAATTATAAAATGAATTTAATTGTAATACTCTACAGAAGGCTATTTTGTGTTATTATTCTTTCCTCCTGTATATATTTCTGTCTTTAAATTCAGAGTTTAAAAAAAACCCTCAAAATGGCAATGGTATAAATATATAAATAAATAAAGAAGGACAAAATGAAGCTAAGGCCACTCTGACCTTGGCTCTAGTTATACATGTATGATTTAGAATCCCCAAAGTGAAGGAGAGACCCCAGTTGTGTATGTTGTAAATAGGGGCATAAATGGGGAAGTTAAATAAAGATAATAACTTCATGATGTGAGGTATTGAGCTAGAATAAGATGCCTTTCACCCACTCCAAATCCCAATTCCTCATCTGTTTTATTCTTCAACCCATATCTTCTCATTGCTTCCTTCATCAAAATATGAATTAGTGATATCATGACATTAATATATCACGACTTTCTAAATCTGAGTCTCCAAAAAAGGTAAGATCTATTTAATATGGAATTCTCCCCATAACTCATTCGTTCCTTGTCTGTGTTAAGCATGAAAAATGCTCAATACATTATCCTTTTTCTAGTGGACCATATTTTTGTTGTATGTGAAGGAAAAGCAGGAAAAACATCTTAGAAATCATGTACTCTAGGCATTTGCTATATTTCATAGGCATCCCTAAAGATAACCTTCACATTGATGGATCTTGATGGAGATGGTTAAAGATTTAGGAATTGCCATCTGTTGGCCAGTTCAATATAGCCTAGAAAGGAAATAGAAATTTTTGTTCCACTTTTCAGAAAGTCTTTTTGATCTTTCCACTAAAAGGGCAGTAATTTGACTTTCTTAGAATCACTGGCTAGTTGCTAGTGTTTGGGGAGTAATAGAGAGGAGCTGACCCAGCATTGTGACTCTATAAGTCACAATGTGACTGTGGGGAGAGGGTAAGATCAAGTTTCCCTAATAGGCAAGTTTCTAAAAATAGAAAACAGAATTTTAGCTCCATGGAACTAGAACTTCCATTTAGAATGTAATAAAAGAAAGGCAGACTTATTACTGGTTCTTATTGGCAAAATTTTGGAAAGGTTAATTGGTGTTTTTGCCAATAAAAAATAGTATGTATATGGGACAATATGGTATAGAGGAAAAGGCCTAGGTTTATGTTTAGAAGACCTGGTTTAAGTTAGATTTTTCCACTTCCTAACTGAGTGGTTTTGGACAAAGCAGAATCCCAGTTTCTTCATCTGTCAAAGGGAAGTAATTCTTGCATCACATGCCTCATGGTGTTTTTATACAGATCAAATGGGATCATGTTAAAAAAGAACCTGCATAAATTGTAGAGTGCCATGTAAACACTGACAATTATTACATCTGAAATCAAAACGATGTATCAAGTTGGAGCTGTTTGCCTTTACTGGGTATGAAAATAATTTCCATCCATAATAGCCATGTTTGTTTAAAAGCATAATTCCGAATAAAAAAACTACTTCATAGATTGATTTCAATTCAATTTCCCAAACATATTTTTGGTACAACTTACCATGGGAACTGCACTTTGGTAGATGCTATGGTTACAAATATAAAATAGTACATAATTTCTGCCCTATAGCTTTGAGCAGTGTTGTCAAATTTAAATGGGAAAAGATCCTGCCACATATTGACTTAGAAAAAACAGAAATGAATATTATCTATATTGCATTATATTTTTATTTTGTTAAATATTTTCCAATTGCATTTTGATATGATTTGGAATTTGAGGGCTGTCAGATTATAGAATTAATAATAAAATTTGCATAAAGTTTGCATAGCATTTTATGAGCACTTTTTCATTTGAGTCTATAAACACCTCTGTGAAGTAAGTAGTAATTGTACTATTGCCCTCATTTTGAATGACTAGGTGGTGCTGTGGGGACAGGGTTGTACCTAAGTCAGGAAACCTCATCTTTCTGAGTTCAAATCTGGTCTTTTTTACTTATTATATGTTTTTTGCTAAAAAAGTCACTTTACCCTTTTTGTCTTAGTTTTCTTATCTGTAAAATATTGTTTTTCCTTTTTTTGAAAAACAATGACAATATCAGATAATGTCTTGACTTGTGCATAAATTGAATTCATGTGAAGTAGAGTTGCATAAAGTGGTCAGATTCACTCTTTCTTCCAGGGTCATTGATGTACAATGGCAAGACAAAAGTCAGGATGGCATGAAGAAAAAACCTGAACAACAAATACCCCTCATTTTATAAATGAGGAAATTGATGCTCAAAGAGATTCAATTATGTACATAATGTTGGACAGTAAATGTCAAAGGCAAAATAGAAATCTAGGCCTTTCTTCTAACTTCTAAGTTTTTTCTGACTTCAATTTTTGCACAGTATTCTCTCTGGCACGATGCCTCTTGTTTATATAATGATAACAAAAATGAACTAATACAATTTACCTAATTTCCCCAATCATAACTTGACTGAAAAATAGTAGCTCTGAAAGAGAATTAAGGAAAATTGGGCAAATAGATGCAGACGTACAACATATTGCACATAATTAAAAGTTTTTGATATACAGAATTGGAAATCACATCACCATTGTAGATATTGACTGTCATTTTTCTATCAAATGGTTTTATTTGGGAGAGAGATCTTTGCCAATTTTCTCACCAGTCAGTAAGTAGCTTAGCAGTGTAATCAATCTGATGAAGTTAAGATGGTCTCAAATACTGGCTTCACTGTTTGTACAAGACAGCTTCCTATAGATCAGGTTGTGGTTCTATTTAGAGAACTGATAATTTTCTCTTGACACCACTTAACATAGCTTGGAAGAAATGAAAACCCTTTCCCCCTGGACACTTAAAACTTGATAAAGTATTTACAAATGAGCTTGAGGGTTGCATTAACTACAAAGTCTTCTGGGCCCAGATGGGAGTTTGAGCTGAGACACCTTATTCTCACTTTTCTCCCTAGAGTGTTCTTTCTATCAACTATATGACTGATTAGCATTCAGCCAGCAGAAGGGAAAATATAGTTTCATCTCAGCTAAGACATATCTTTTCTTCTGGGAAAGTGCATAAAGGTATAAGCAGTAGAATGGATATAGCACAAGACTTCAGAATCAGAACTCTTTTATTTATTAGCCATATGATTTGGGACAAGTTATTTAACCTGTGGGGATATATACACATGCATGCATACATACAAACATATATATATATATGACTGTACATAAACATATACAGACATATACATATTTAGCAGAAATGGGTATGACTAGTCTGGCCTGACCTAGAGCACATACACATTGTCAATCCCCTGTTAAACTGATAAAAGAGCTTCTCTAGAATTTTTTTTATTTTAGCTAGTCAATGATTCTTCCTATTTCCTAGCTAGTTCAGCTCAGTTTCTATGTGATCTGGCTTTGAAATTTCTTGACTTTTTCAGCCAAGCATTTTCCTGTGATTTTTCTCACTATTCTCATGCTACACTGTGAGCCCTCCTACATGATGGCCCTCATCCTGATCTAGGAAGTTCCATACCTCACAAACTAGAACCTTGAACTCCATCCTAGATGATACTGAGATTGATAATTGAGTCTTTATTTTATATTCTCTGGGTCCAGATCTTAACACATCTCCCTGGCTATTCCCATATCTGCATACTTCTCTTCCTCTTCTTGTTCCCTTTTATGCTTTGTTTTACTACATTAGAAAGAAAGATCTTTGAGGTCAAGATATGTTGTATTTTTTTGTTTTTATATGCCTAGTATTTAGCATAGTGCTTAGCACAGAGTAAAAATTTAACTAAATTGTTATAGTACATAGAAAATTAGGCCTAGAATCAAGAAAACCCGAGTTCAAAAACCATGTCAGATTCATGGGTATATCTGACTGAACAAATCTCCTAGTATCTATCTGCCTCAGTTTCCTCCACTGTAAAATGGGTATAGCAATGGCGTATACTACCCAGAGTAGTGGTGGAGATCAAATGAGATATTTCTAACAATATAATACTCTGGCGCTATATCAGACCCACAGAGGATACTTAATAAATGTTTATCTCTTTCCTTAATAATTCTTTTCTCTTCTTTTTTGCTTCTTTCTCTTTCTCTCTCTTTCTCTGTCTCTCTGTCTCCATCTCTGTCTCTTTCTGTCTGTCTCTGTCTCTGTCTCTGTCTTTCCCTCTCTCTCTCTCTCTCTCTCTCTCTCTCTCTCTCTCTCTCTCCCTCTCTCTCTCTCTCCCCTTTCTCTCTCTTTCTCTCCCTTTCTATCTCTGTATTTGTCTCTCTGTCTTTGTATCTCTCTGTTTCTCTCTCTGTCCCAAAGATTTTTCTCAGATTTTGCTCTTGTCTCCTTCTGTCTATGACTCTGAGGTCCAGCCCCTTCTATGACTCCTTCTACTGTGAATCAGGATTGCTGAGGGCAACTCTCACCTTTGATTGATTGCAACCCATTCATGGTAGAGGCACTATAATAATAAATGTTGTGAATAGGAATGATTCACTTTAAAAATAATATGTATCTATCACAGATATTATTATGCTATACATTCAGGAGGAGCTTGAGGTGTAGTCATTTGTAATTTTTCCATCTCATGAACTTCTAAAGGTTCCAATGATCCCTAAATCAATTCATAGAATTATGGATTTAGGAGATTAATATTAGGTTCATATTAAGAAGAAATTTCAGTTCATACTCTTCATTTGACAAGTGAGGAAACCAATATGATAAGAGATGAAATGAAAGGGTCATATCTATGACACAGTACATGGCACATGAGTATAGTGTGTTAGATATAGAGCTGGGAGGGATCTAAGAGATCATCTAATTCAATTTCTTTGTTTTATAAAGGAGAAAACTAAACCCCATGGAGCAGAAATAACTTGCCCAAGATGCCACAAATACAAAATATCACAAATAGGATCTGAATCTATCTCCTCTGACTCCAGAACAAAGTCCCTTTCCATATACCACTTTGTAATCTTGCTCACCCTCACTCCCAAATAGATCCATTATAGGCAGTTCTAATGCTTTTACTATAATAGCTCTGAATAACAACAACGAAACGAAGTTTTTCTTTCTCTTGCTCAGTACATCCTAAAATATGTTAGATTGAGAATGCAAGGGAAGTACATAGGACATAAAAGATCCCATAACTGTAACTCAGAATCTGTAATGGAGACTCCCACAATATGCTTTCCCCTCCATCAATCTCAGGTCAGGTCCTTACTTCACATTTTATTGCAGCCTTGGACAAGAGAAGGATCAAAAACTGGAGGAAAGGAGTAAATATTGGGAGATGAAGTCAAGCAGTTGTGAAATGAGAAATGGAGGAAAGGGTGCTCTTAGTCAATAGTCCCAATTTCTTCTTTTCTCTTGTTTGGATTTTATTCTCCTGCTTTCTCCTGCTTCTGTTCTTAAATATCTGAGCACTCTTTGAGTCTTCTTTGCTTAATCATCATCCATCATCTATGTTATACCCCCTCCTTCCAAACTCATTAACTGTGGGTATACTCTTAAGTCTCTATTTTCAGACTTCTCTTTTTTCTCTATATTCTCTCATTGGTGAACTTCTCAACTTCTATTTGCCATCTCTAACAAATAACTCTTATAACCATCTACTTAGCCTAAGCTAGTAGCAATATTGAGTCCCATTTCTGCATCATAACCTTTATGTGAGACATTTAGGTCTGGATGTCATGTAAAAAACTTAAATAGGTCAAACAAAATTCACAGTCTTTTTCTTCTTCAAATCTCTTCTTCTGAGTTTTTATTTTTATTTTTGTTATCATTCATTTTATTAGCCAAATTCAAAGGTACCATCATTCTTCCCATTATCCAAGTTTATACTTTCAGTTTCATCATTTTCTTTTCCTCAGTTACCCCAAATAGCTAATCATTTGTCAAATCTTTCTGTGTGGCATTTCTTTTATATGTCTTTTCCTCTCAGTTCACATAGCTTATTACCATATCTCAAGGCCTCTTCATTTAGATCTAGGCTGGGCTACTTAAATAACTTTTTAATTAAATACTTTGCCTGAAATTGCTTCTCTGTAACACATCCTCCATAAAACTACCAGAATTACTTTTCTAATGTAAAAGTATGACCATGCCATCATCTCTTTCCCTCATCTCTCTCATGGTCCTCCCATTTTAGGGTTAAATATAAATGGCTCTAGCATTTAAATATCTTCACAAGCTCACCTCCACCTATCTTCTGACACATTACTTCACATACTCTGAGAACCCAGCATAGTAGCATATTTACTGTTTTGTATTCAAGAGACTTCATTTGTTTTCTTCTTGACTTTGTACTGGCTTTCTCCTATACCTGGAATTCACTGTCTCATTTTCTTTCTTTTTTTTATTAAAGCTTTTTATTTACAAAACATATGTATGGGTAAATTTTCAACATTGACCCTTACAAAGCTTTCTGTTACAAATTTTTCCCCCCTAGTCCCCACCCCTCCCATAGCACTGTCTCATTTTCACCTCCACTTCTTAGAATTCCTGGTTTCCTTCAGATTTAGACTTCTTAGAATTCCTGGTTTCCTTCAGATTTAGTTTAAGTACTTTCATGACTTTATACAGTTTTGCCTCACTTGAATAGAAATCATAGGTTAAATCAAGATATCACTCCTGTGATGTCATCAGCCCTCTTAGAGAAGTAAGACAAGAACCACCTTCAACATCAGTCCCTTCCTTGATTTCCTTGCTGTTGGTGTATATCTTCCCTTCCTAAAATACTTTGAATTGAATTTGCATTTATTCTGTCTACCTGTTTATCTCTCTGTTTCTATCTCTTTCTGTCTTTCTGTTTGTCTCTCTGCTTCTCTACCTCTGTCTAACTGTCTACCCCCCACTGCCCTTTCTCTTTCTCTCCATATATGTTTTCTTTCCTGTTACATAGAAGGCACTTAATAAATGATTTTCGAATGATGGATTGTTTATTATTCTCAAGAAATTGTTCCAAACAGCAGTTTTTGTCTCCAAACTTCCAACGAAACTTCCTCATAATTGCCTTAGAGGTTCTATTCCACAGCATGAGATTTTTCCTACTTCATTTTTCAGAGAAGTGCTATAGTGTGGTAGAAAATTCATTGGCCCTGAATTAAGAGAAATTTGGGTTTGATTTTCAATTTTGGTAGTTCCTAAATTTTCTAAGCATTAGTTTTCTTATTTTTAAAATTGGATTAATAACATTTCATAATTGCAAACATTAAATGTGATAATGTATATAAAGTACCATCTAAATGTTAGCTATTCTTTTTATGTCCTATCTCTATACATATTTTATATGGAAATTACCGAATTATAAATGCTTGAATACCAAAGAAATATCAACTGAAAGCAAAAATGAAAATAATGAAATAATTGAAGAGATTGATTTTAAAAGTGACAATTAATTTTTAGTTATTTATAAAGCCTTGGTTCTATGAAATCCTGGCATTTAGTAATATTTATGCAAATTATTCAGTAAGTTCATAGCAGGATTCCTACAGTTGTTATTCTGTTTCTTTTGACTTTCCAAACAGGATATAGAATAATGCTTGGAACAGAGTGAATTTTCTGTAATAGAATAATATCATAGAATTGTTGAAACATAGAATTTTATAGTTGAAGTGAACTCTGGAGGTGATCTATTCCAACACTCTAATTTTACAGATGTTATAGATGTCAACTGACTAAAGAATAATTGTAAGAGGGCAACCAAGCTGACTTTCATTTTTTTTCTTTGAAGTAATATTGATGGCTAGTAAATAACAAGAGGCAACTTCATGGCTCAATGAACAGAGTACTGGGCTTGGAGTCAAGAAGACTTGAATTTAAACTTGGCCTCAGACACTTATTAACTATCTGGGCAAGTCACTTAATCTCTGTTTACCTTGGAATAAGCTAAATGGCTCTGTGAATAGACTGCTGGGCCTGGAGACCAGAAGACCAGAGTTCAAATAGGACCTTGAGTAAACCATTTAATTTCCTTTTGCCTTAATCTACTACAAAAGGAAATGGTACATCTCTCATGTACCTTCACCAAGAAAATCCCATATAAGGTCATGAAGAACACAACTAAACAACAAACTATGAATGAAGTCAGCTTATGTTGATGCATATATATATATAATCAATAAATCCATTAATTTTATTAATTTAAATATTTATTAATCAATTATGACACACTATCTTAAATATTGTGGAAACAAATGGAAAGTAAGACAGTCCCTATCCTCAAGGAGAATTTTAACTGAGACTTGAAGGAAGCCAGGAAAGTTAGGAGGTAGAAATGAGGAGGAAGAGCATATCAGACATGGGAGATAACCAGTGAAAAAACTCAGTAAGAGACATAGTGCTACAGGTGAAGAACAGAAAAGATGGCAAGCTAGCCAGATCATAGATTATGTGGAATAATAGTTGTTTGTCCTTTGTTCTTGAAGAGGACCATCAAATCAGGGAGGTGATACCATAATATGCAAGTGAATTGAATTTAAGTGAGGGACATCTGTGCAAAGTCACCTGCCTCATTTTCCCCTCCAGAGTCATATAGGTCCAGTGGCAAGATATAGATTTGGAGATGGCCCTGGATACAATGGGAGACCTTGGCCTTTTTAAGTTTAGATTTTCAAAAGGTCTCAGTTCGACTGAGGTCACACCCACGTGGAATGGAGTAAGGTATAAAAAGACTAGAAATGCAGAAAACGGCTAGCTTTTAAATCTAAACAGACTTCTAAATTACTTAGTAGATGTCAAAATTTTAATCTTGAATAAAAACTAAAATATACAATAATGACTAGTAGAGACATTCCCTACTTCCAATCCCCAATCAGACTTTAAAGAATTAGAGATGCTGAAAATAAAGCAGTTCCAAACCAGATTCACTGACAAGCAACCAAATATTTTGCTCTATGAACCTGAAGTGCAGTAAAGAAAAAACCTCAAGATTGAAAGTAAGGAGGATGTTAGGTTTTTCCCAACCTCTACCTAGCTATAAGATTTTAGAAAAGTCATTTAACTTCAGTGTGCTTCAGTTTCCTTATCAGGAAATAAAGAGACTAGATTGAGAGTTCTCTAAGACTTTCTAATACCAAATCTCTATCCTTTTGTATCTTACAGTTAAGCCTGCCATCATTTGCTTTAATATCATCCCCTGCTTCCCAGATCTGACTTTTGTCTAGCCTCTGAATTTTAATGACTCAGGAAGAGAAAGGCCAAGGACTTTGTGTAATTCTGTGTCATTGAAATCCAATTCATGTGCAAGTCAAAATATCTGCGAAGTTGTCTTTGGTCCTCTTAGTAAGTAAGAGCACATTTCCTAAGAAATATACTCCCAATGACAGTGTCACCTCGGGGTTTGGGGTTTAAACACTATTATCCTTTCATTGTTTAATATTATGACTTCATGGGATTTTACTTTATTAAAGAAACACATACTTTAGAAAGTCCACCAAAAATTGATTTCAAGTTCTGAGCCAAATGGTCTTGACCAAGGTTTACTCTAGAGTTTCCAGCTTAGATTTCTATAGCATTTATCACTGTTTCCACTAATGGTAACATTAGCCTTTTTAAATAGGCTATTTCAATGGGATTAATATGGTCTTTTAAAACAAGGGATTTGAAAGCTTTGAAACTATTGGCACTATTTCTACCACAAGGAGGGGGCCTTCTTTTGGAATTTTAGTAATTCTTTCAAGTCTTTTAAGGCTTTTTAGAATTTAATAAATTAGACTAGTTTATTAAACTTTTAGGAGGATAAGTGGCACAGTGGATAGAACACTGGGCCTGAAATCAGAAAAACCTGATTTCAAACTTGACCTCAGACACTTATTAAATATATGATCCTGGATAAATCACATAAGTTAATTTGCCTCAGTTTCCTCATCTATAAAGTGAGCTGGAGAAGGAAATGATATCTTCACCAAGAAAACTGCAAATAAGATCACAAAAAGCAGGACACTCTGGAAAATGACTAAACAACAACAAAAATAAATCAAACTTATTTTTTCCCTTCCTTTGAGGTGAGCAACCAATAGTTTCCTCTCTAGTCATGAGCATATTAAATTGAGTTCGGGTACTTTCAGATCATCTTATTGCTTTTAGGTATTACATGTCTATCTAGGTCTTAAATGAAATATGATCTGAGTCTTTCTTAGATTGAGTGTTTCCCATGTGAATGTCTGCCAGTCAATTTGAGGTAACATCTTTGGACATTACCCTGAAGAAGAGAAGACTCTGGAGAGGCATGATAACTATCATCACGTGTTTGGGGAGGAGGATAAAACTTGATTTTTTAGTCCCCAGGATACAGAATAATAGGTGATAGTGGCAAAAGGAACAATTAAGCCTTGGTACCATGAAAAACTTCATTGATATTTAGAACTCTCTAAAAAGTGTGATTGGATGCCTCTCTTTGGAGATCTTAAAGGTATGACTAGTTTTACAGACAAGTGGTTTTAGACAAAATGGCGGCTGAGGCTCTAATTCTCAAATTCTTTTATTCTACAATATTATATATATATATACACATATACATATATGTATATAAATATAGACAGACAGAGAGAGAGAAACAGAGAGAGAGGCAGAGACAGACACACACACACACTCACAGAGAGAGACAGAGAGACAGAGAGAGAGAGAGAGAGTTGTGATATATATTTAACTGTTAGTTTTACAGTTTACATTAGGAAGAATGCAAATGGGTGACATAAATAAAATAAATTTTTTCCTCTTTCTTTGAATATTTGGATGATCCCTCACCAGAGATTGGGCTTCTTGCAAGATTATGTTGCAACCAAAACAATGAGATCACAAAATCCTTTGATGGTTGGTATAATTTTAGATGAGATCAGTCAAAGACAGTGAGGAACAATTATTGGAAACCACAGGACTCTGATAAAGTCTTCCTCTCTTAGACAGGAAAATAAGCCACTATTTTCATTGCTCACATGAATTGATTTAATAGGCAATTTCTGTCTTCTGATTAGTCACATATGACTATTTGTCAATACTAGTGGTGAAAACATTATGGCATTTTATAAGACTTTTGGATTTTTACCAATGGTATCAAAACCAATTTATGCTAACAAAATATTTGCAGAGAGTAATGAAAATGAAATCATATTCATATTGGATCCACAGGACAAGTTGCCACTTGTTCATCTTTTTGTTGTTGTTGAGAAGCAAAATGATAAGGAAAGACTTAACTTTGTCTATATCCAATGACATCCAGATCTGCCAGTCCTTTTAACCTTATATTATTTAAAGAGGGCTGGCATGAGAGAAACTAGAGAAGAAAGAATCAGTGCAAATTTCTAGTGATTGAAATTGTCTCACACAAAACATGTATCAGTTTTTACACCCTGAAGAAAAACTCCTTTATTTCCTTGTTCTATTACCTAACTCATCACCAGTCTTTCCTATGTTATCACACATTTCTTTCTCTTATTTTATATTCTAGACTATTGGTCATCTCTAATATGTATATATATATATATATGTATATATGTATATATGTGTGTGTATGTGTGTGTATTTTGGTTTTGTGCCTAGAAAACCTCCTCTGATGATCTTCCTTCTCCAAATGATATCTTACTTTGCCTTCAGAGATCAGCTCTGGTACTCCTTTTTAGTCTTTCCCATATAAGTATAAAGGGAAATTTGAGGGGTTTGAATTTCTAATCAAAGAATAAAGAATAGAGGAAATATACAGGCATTAAGAATTAATACTGAGGGGCAGCTAGGTGGCGCAGTGGATAGAGCACCAGCCCTGAAGTCAGGAGGACCTGAGTTAAAATGTGATCTCAGACACTTAATACTTCCTAGCTGTGTGACCCTGGGCAAGTCACTTAACCTCAGTTGCCTCAGGGGGAAGAAAGAAAAAAAAGAATTCATACTGAATTATATGCCAGGGTCTAATACTCTAATAGTTCTCAAAGTGGGGTCTGCAGACTCCTGGGGTCCCTGAGACCCTTTCAGATAGTCTTCAAAATAAAAAAAATCAGTAATATTTTTAATCTAGTAAATATCAAAATATATGGCCAACAGAAAAGCTCTAGGAGGGAATTCTTCAATAATTTTATGAGTGTAAAAGAGTGCTAAGACCGGAAAGTTTGGTGTTTTCAATCTAATTGTTCAGTGCTTTTGTTTCTTGTCAGATTGGCAACACAGCAAACATCTATGTGGCTGTGACATGGCTGTCCCCAAAATGGAAACTTCATAAAAAGCTTTCCCATGAGAACTGAGATCCATCAAGTCAGAGGAATGTTCTGGAGTGAGAAAGCCCCAGGGTCCCATTTAATGATTAGTAAATCCTTTGGGAATTCTTGACAATGATCCAATCAGTTTACCCTAAAAATGACTTAAATGTGTCTTAAGAAGTAAATAATTGCCCAAATTATGTAGCAAATGCATTTCCTCTATAATAAAAAAATGAGAATGTTTGAAACATTGTAAGTTTGTTTCTGCAGCAGTTCAAAACTATTATGATTATATGCACAATGATTTTGATACTTGTGTAGCACAATTGCTTTATCATACTCTGACTACTTTTAACTAAATGCAGTGGGTTCTTGCAGTTTCTCAATCTGTTATCCGTCGTTTCTAAACCATCACAAGGATTCAGCATTTGAACACGGATTGATTCCCAATGAATGATGACACGAATGTGCATAGCTTGATTTGTGTTTTAAGCACTGTTACATAGTAGCTTCCACATTTCCATCTATTACCTTGTAATTGTACCTTATCATCTTTGTAATCATGTGATCAAAATGTTGTAAGTAGTTGAAGTCTTATAGTACAAACATCATATTAATTGAAAACCACAATACTGGAATAACTGGGCATTATAAGACATCTTGAAACCATCACAGGCCTTAACAAATGGTCTGTAGAAATAAATATTACATATTATTGACTCTCATTGCAGTATTAAGGTAAAAGAAGATGTAAATTTATCTTTCACTTATGTTACTATTTTTCTATCTGCCAGATTTTCAAATAAACTAGTTGTAAACATTGATCATTTGTTCTGTAGTGTTTCTGTGAGAATGTAACTAATGTGCTCATGGGAGAAAATTAAAAAAAGTCACATATGAAGATTTTTTTCCTTACAGAGTTTATATATAAATGAAACAATATATGCAATTGAACTTTAAGCATATTTATTATTTAACACACCATTAGCTAATAGAAAAGTTAATATTTTATGCTATAACTATTCATTTTTATTGATTGGATAGGTAGCTAAATGGGGAAAAATTTTCTATCTTAGCAAGAAAGCTTGTAAAATTCTGCCATTTTCTACCATGTATTTATATAAGCAATGATTTTCACTTTATTCTTGTTTTAAATAAAATTACAGGAATAAACTTGTTGCAGAATCATATTTAAGACAGCATTTTCTGGTGTTGAGCCAAATATTGTATAACTTTGCTTAAATAAAAAAGTCCAATATTGAAATTAAGGTTATAAATCTTGTCACATTAAGATAAACATCTTACAAATTGTAACTTATTAAATTACATTTAAAAATTTTATAAAATAAAGGAATTTAATATGAATTTCACAATGAAGTCTTGCAGAAAGCATTTGAGGTCTTGTTGGATTATTTATTTTAATTTTTACAGGATGTCACATAAATATTTGTGCTTATTTTATAATTATAGCTTAATTTTATATTTATTTTCTTAGTTATAAGCATAATAAAATTATAATAAAATTTTATATTTTTAAAGTTAAATTTGTTTGATAAAAATGCAACTTGGAGCTTCTCAGAATCAAAAGTTATCATTGGAGTCATTATGAGAAGTTAATAAATAAATATAAAAATATTATAGATAATTAATATAATGATTAATTATTTAATTTGATTAATAGATTAATATAAATAATATAATTAAACTACTCTAGTGATCCACAACACATTTTTTTAGTTGAAAGGGGTTCAGGTAACAAAAAGTATTAGAGTCTACTGCTCCAGCTTGTCAATGTCCCTTTTAGGTAGCCCAATGGATAGTATAAATATTTAGAATCAGCAAGCTTGAGCTCAAGTCCTGCCCCAAATTCTTGTAAGCAATGACACCTTGGACAAATTTTTAAATCTTTCTTAGTTTATATATATACATGCATGTATATATAAACTTTGTTTATATAATATACATATGTGTATATAACATGAAACATTTTATGCACATACAAATGCATGAAATAAGCATATTGTGTTATATTTTATATAAAAGACATATATATCTATTACTTATACATGCTACATTTATAGATCCATATATCACGTGAATTTTATATAGTGTATAATATGATTATATACATATATTTATAATAAATACATATAACATTTAATGCAGGTGTGTATATGATTTTATATATGTATACACACCTATGCACACATACTACATATATATATGTATATGTATATAAACATTTGCAAACTTTAAAACTCTAATGCTTGAAACTGAACATGGTATTCAAGAAATGGCATAATTGGCATAGAAAACAGAGAGACTACTATTAACTTTGTCCTGTATGCAATTTTTCTTTTAACAATACAGAAAGTAGCCTGAGAGGTAGAAGGTTTTCATGGATAGAATTGGCTTTGGAATGAGGAAAATGACCTTTTCTTAAGTTCAGTGTATGTTGGTAAAAGGTTGGGAATGGGAGGATACATGCACAGACACCGTTAAGTTTATTCTGCATTATGGACACTTTCTTAACCATAAGACAAGCAAGAAAACAGCCAATCAAGCCCTGTTTTGTAGCAATTTCTGAGGTATACTTACACTGAAAATTTCACAATGGTTCTTTTGTGAACTATAGAGGAGGCTCCCAGAGAATCCTGATTTAAGTCTTGCCTCTGATCTATCTTCACTATGTGACTTTTGGATAAGTCACTTAATCTCTTAATGGCCCAGGCATTCTTTAACCCTCTGAGAAGGTATCTGGGGATGAAGATTTTACAAATAGAGAATTTGCATTGATAGGGAAAGTGACTTCTTAGAATTCCCTTTTGGAATTTCATCTATCCAGAGATCCCTAAGTAAAGACAATGGCTTGGCAACTGTCCTATAACTTATATTCAGAGAAAAGTTTTAGAAAGTTCTGTATGCTGAAGAAACCACAGGCCAAAAACAGAAAGCATTAAAGAAAAGAATAAATGGTATTACTTATTTTTACTTCTATGTCATACTGTTGTCATATTGAATTGGCAGTTACCTGAAACACCTTTGCTAATTTTAATATGAACTAAAACTAACCTTCATCTCTTCTATTACTTATTTTTTTTGAATCAAACCATGACTTTCTTTATTTTTAATACTGATCAATTTAATATTAAAACTTAGAATTGGCCTATCTTTCTAGCCTGATAAGACCTTTTTTTTTTTTCATTCTGGTTTCGGTGTACTATCTATATAACTGAGCTTCTTAGCTTTATGTCATCTGCAAATTTGATAGGCATGCCTTTTATGTATGCATCCCAGTCATTGTTAAAAAAATTGAGTAATAGGATGGTGACATACCAAAAAATGAGAAAATGGAGTCAGTAGGAAGATATCTTTTTTTGCCTTAACATTTGGACTATTTTAAGATTATGTTATTATAAAGATACAGATGATTAGATCAGGACAGATGAGATGACAAGACATAGAGATGTAGGTTCTTTTAGTCCCTAAATATTCTGATGCATAATTTAAGGGACAGTTTTCTCATTCTTGTTATATCCCCTTGAAATAGAAATCTTTTCTCCTTTCTTGTCTCAGTAATATTATCTTTAAGCAATTTTCCTTAAGCAATTACTTTCAAAGAATTCATTTCTCTATGGGAGATCATACATATTGTGGATCATCTGTGAATTTCTTTCATAGAATCATAGATTTAGAACTATAAGGGACCTTAGAGACCAAGTTCAACCCCACTAGCATTAGAATCTTTTCTATATATTTCTATATTTCTCTAGTGTGAGGATTCCCATCTCTGATAAAGACTGTAATCATTCCACACCTTAGTATATAATCTTCTTAAGTTGTGAGTCTCCATAGTAATCGTGGAGGGGCCAGGTTTCTGGTGAGGAATTTCTCTAGACATAGGCTGAGTCACAGACAAAAGTCATGAATTTTTGGCCTTAAACACTTTACTAAGTTGGTAGGACTTCTCAGAGCTTATACACTACTTTAAAGCCTTTGAGAATCAGAGATCACTTTCACCTTATGAAGAAGTAGTGGACTAAGACTATAGTAAATATCTTATGCCTTGATAACATCCTAAGATTTTCATTTGTATAAAGGTGATTTTGTACTTACATCATTTTCCATTTTGCATTTAAGTTCCTTTAAGATAGAGGTCATATATTATTTACATTGCTTAGCACCTAACATAGTGTCTGTCATCTAATAGATGTTTAATAAATATTTATCATGCTGAATAGATTTCTAGTTCTCTAGAATGTAGGTAAATTATGAACAGTGGGCTCCTTAAATGAAAAGTGTGAATATAAACATTATATTTACATTATATACATATATATTATATATCAATTATCTTCACTAATACAGTATTTACTTGGGGATGAAGGTTTTAATAATGTTTTACTTTGTATGCCAGTGATGTACTAGCACACAACCAATCATAGATTCCTAGAATTCTGTCTTCTTTTTACTTTGGAGATAACACAGATGTAACCTTGGTCTCAGTGATCTTTGAATAAAACCTCTTCCTGATGGGTATGAGGACATTTTTCTCTTTTTCTCTATCTCATGAACACTGCCATTTCAAGTTTTAGGAGAAAAATCAATAAGACTCTCTTCTTCCTCAGCCTCATAAAATGATGACTTGTTTACTTTTTCAATTATTTCATTCTTTCTTTTGTGATAGATCATGCAACAGAACTTTGATGTTGTTTTTCTGTTCTTTTGACATACAAGATTTATATAGCTAGATTGGTGTGTGTGTGGGGGGGAGGGAGTCTGCTTATTTTTCATTTAATTAGTGTTTATTATGCATCTAAAATATGCCAGGCATAGAACCAGGTGTTAGGGGTACAAAAAATGAAATAGCATTTGCCATCAAGATTTTTATATTTACCTGGAGGAAACAAAGTGAGCATAGCCAAGCAAATCTGAAATATGTATAATAAGTACGAACTAATTTCCAGAAGGGAAAGAAAGATAGGGTACTAACAACTGTGAGGATCTACATAGGTCTTATATAGGAAGGAGAACATGTTAGGCTTGGAAGAAAGCTGAATATACTATGAAGTATGGTGAGACTGTGGGATTCCCTTTACAAAAGCATGGAGATATGAAATGGAATGTTAGGCAGAGCAAAAATGAAATTAATCAGATTGGCCATAATGTAAAGTATGTGAGAAAAATAATGTACATCATATAATGCATCTTATTAATTAACCCATTCAGTTTGCAAATATTTTTCTGTATTTACTGTGATGCAAATAATCATGTAGGACATGGGCATGGCCATTTTCTTAGGATATCTTATATACTGCATACTTTTTTCCACAATGAAGTACATTATACTTACCTGGCAGGGGTAATTCCATCATCATGAAGATGGTTTCCCAGGTGGAGGCTTATCCATTGCACAATAAAGTACATTAATTAACAACTTCATTTCTGTAAGGAAAGTAGTAGCTCTGATTAATCAAGAAGATTAATTTTGTGTGGAGCAGTAGGAAGTGCTCCCAATTGGTATGCATTCATTAAACATATAATCATTTAATAAGTGCCTAGTATGTGTCAGGCTTTGTGCAAAAACAAAAACCAGTCTGCCCTTTGAGGGGCAGCTTGTATTCTTGCATTAGAATACTGGAAGAGTGTTGCATACTACTTGTGTATAAGTGTTATTGGGGCCATAATATTTTTGAATAAAGTGTTATTGGGGCCATAATATTTTTAAATTATTATTTTTATATTAATTGTTTTGAATCTTGTCAAAAAGTCAAAATATTTGTGCTTATCAAACACTACTTTTCTAGAATTTTATTCACCTATGACTACTTCTTTTTTTCCCCTGAGCCAATTGGGGTTAAGTGACTTGCCCAGGGTCACACAGCTAAGAAGTAGTTAAGTGTCTGAAGCCAGATTTGAACTCAGGTCCTTCTGAGTTCAGGGCTATTGTTCTATGCACTTCACCACCTAGCTGCACTCCTCATTATTTTTTATGGTTAGACCTATCTAGCTATGAGAGGGGAAAGTTGAGGTTCTCTACTAGTATGGTTTTACTATTTATTTCCTCCTATAATTCATTTAACTTTTAAGAATTTGGATGCTTTGCCATTTAGTGCATATATGTTTAGTATTAATATTACTCCATTTTCTGTAGTACTTTTTAGCAAGACATAGCTTCCCTGATTATCTTTTTAATTATTTTTTTTTGTTTTTCTGAGATCATGATGATAACCTCTGCCTCTTCTTCTCTGCCCCCAACTGAAGCATAATAGATTGTATTCTTTATTTTACATTTGTCTGTGTCTTTCTGTTTCAAGTGTGTTTCTTGTAATTGTTTACATTTTGTTGGATTCTGATTTCTAATCCCTTCTGCTATTTGAAGTTATATTTTTCTTGAGGTTATAATTCCTTTATCTATATGAAATGCATTGGATTGGAACTAAAAGAA
Source organism: Myrmecobius fasciatus (assembly GCA_023553655.1). Lineage (NCBI taxonomy): Eukaryota > Metazoa > Chordata > Mammalia > Dasyuromorphia > Myrmecobiidae > Myrmecobius > Myrmecobius fasciatus. The sequence goes on from JAJPUD010000029.1 coordinate 1,285,884, forward strand.
GGGGATCATCTGATCTCTAAACTCTCTTCTAGTTTTGATTATTATTCTAAATAAATCTTAGATAAAGGAAAAGAACTGTTAATTGGGTATAAATCTAAGAAAGCTATTTTTCTAAGCATATTAAAAATTTTAAGGTGTGCCTTATTTTCATTTTTGGTTGATCAATTAAATTTTAACAAATCACTACCCTAACACCTTGTTTCATCAGTTTCTGGATTTTGTTTTTTGGATGGAGTAAAAAAAAACTGAATAATTGATATCAGATTTTCACTAGAACTTGGGCTAGTTTGTCACTATTGCTCTAGTACCAGGTTCCCATAGGAGGTTTGGTTTGTAATAGATGTTTTTAGATGTAGGTAAAATCTATCTGTCTCTCATAGATGAAGAACACATTTATTTCAGTTTTTACCTCTGAAGATAAATCATCTCTGAGGTCTGTTGGAGCACATTCAAAGACTGAAAAGAAAACTAATTCCAGTATACCTGTCTATGTGTAATTGTCCTTAATTCTAATAGCACAGTGAGTGGATTTGCTCGTTAGCTAAAGAAGTTCACATCATATTACTGATCATGCACGCTATTAATAGTATTAATAATTCTAGGGTACTTTTCCTGATGGAGTGCTTAAAAACATAAATTAATTAATCAAAGGCATTTAACTTACTTTCTGATGCCAGTTAGACTTATTGAACTTAATTATCATCTATCTTGGTGGCTTTCAACATGTCCTTTAGGGGACCTACTCAGGACATTCTGAATGTTTGGCTTCTGTAGGGCTTGGTGCAAACAAGTTACCTGAGAAGACTAAAGGGAAGGTGAGTAGGGCAGCTAGATTGACAGATACAGTGGATAGAGTTTTGGACCTGGAATCAAGAAGACTAAATTCAATCTCAGATATTTACTAGTTTTGTGACTTTGGGCAAGTCTTTTTTTTTTTAACCTTTCTATGCTTCAATATCTTCATCTATCAAATGGGGATAATAATATCCCTGTCTCCCAGGGTTGTTGTGAAGATCAAATGAAAAGCTCTTTGCAATCTTTGTGTTTTTTGAAGACTGAGGTCATATCCTGCTTGTACTGCTTGCAAACTATCATTGTGTCTGGCATTTCATAGATACTTAATGAATATTTTCTAGATTGAATTGATTTTAAATTTTAGTTATTATAATTGTGATTAATGGCATGATGGAAACAAGACAAACCACCTTGAATGAATGTCTATGGAGGCAACAAAAATGTCATTCATTCAAGGTAGATGGTTTAAAGTATATGATCAATATAGTCTAGGAGAGGATGCTCAAACTAATTACTTTGGAGAGGAGATTCAACTGTTATTCCAGGTTCCAAGCTTGGGAAATCAGGCATGGTTTCTATTACCTGGTAGTTGTTGGATTGGTGCTGCCTGCTAGTTATCAATTCCCCTGAGTTTAAGTTTAAAGATTGAAAATAAACTCAAACAATTTATCTCATGTTGTTTAAAAATCTTTTCTTTGGATCTCTATTTGACTTTTTCTGTCATTTACATTTTTCATTTTATAGTTGAGTAAGCTGAGTTCTCCAGAAGAAGTAACTTGATCAAGGTAAGACAGCAAGTTAATGTCAGGGATTTGATCAAGATTTTGGACATCATAGATAAGTTTTCATGTTTGTATTTACAAATATAGGCTTCATAACGCTGAGAAAGGGGTCTATGAAACTAAAAAAGGATTATCACTTCTGATCTAGAGAATATAAGCATTAATATGTACTGTCCAATGGACTGATTAAAGATTAAGGGTTATATTTCTCCTTCTCCCACCCCAATCCCTTTCTTTTGTGCCATGCACCTAACATTTTCTTCTCTGATTTTCTGCAATGCTAGAGATCTGTGGACCTCTAGGACTCCTAAAACACCATATATTTTTTATTTTTTGTGTTTATTCTTTACTATTCCTATATTTTATTACAATCTTTCTAAAGCTGTCACGGATATATAAGTGCATAAAAGGTCTAATTTGTCTGTGTTTGATATCATTGCAGAAGCCTATAACTTCATAATATTGTGTTTTATAAAAACGTGTTATTTCATGTTGAGATGCTTGGAATAAACAGACTGGTGCTTTTTTGTGAGGGTTGAAACATTGTTTATAATTGTTCATTACCTCTCTATTACTCCACAACCAAAATCCAAATAACCTTCATAGTAACTAATATAACCACAAAAAAACATAAGATGGAAATATAAGAACCATCTTATTATACTACCTCAGGAATGTGCCCAAAAAAGGAAAATTCAGGCATTATACAAGTTTTCTACTCTGAGCTTGTTTGCTTTCCACTTAACTTATTGATTTCTTCATCTCTCTCTTCCTCTCTCCTTCACTCCCTCCCTCCTCTCTCTCTCTTCCTTCCTTCCTTCCTTCCTTTCTTTCTTTCATTCTTCCTTCCTTCCTTCCTTTCTTTCTTTTTCTTTCTTTCTCTCTTCCTTCCTTCCTTCCTTCCCTCCTTCCTTCCTTCCTCTCTCCCCTTCTCTCTTTTTTCCTTTCTCCCCCTCTCTCTTCCTTCCTTCCTTCCTTCCTTCTTTCCTTCCTTCCTTCCTTCCTTCCTTCCTTCCTTCCTTCCTTCCTTCCTTCCTTCCTTCCTTCCTTCCTTCCTTCCTTCCTTCCTTTCTTTCTTCCTTTCTTTCTTTCTTCCTTTCTTTCTTTCTTTCTTTCTTTCTTTCTTTCTTTCTTTCTTTCTTTCTTTCTTTCTTTCTTTCTTTCTTTCTCTCTTTCTTCCTGCCTTCCTTCCCACCTTCTCTTCCTCCCTCCCTCCCTTTCTCCCTTGCTCCCTTCCTTCCTTCCTTCCTTCTTTCCTTCCTTCCTTCCTTCCTTCCTCCCTTCCTTCTTTCCTTCCTCCCTTCCTTCCTTCTTTCCTCTATTTCTTCCTTCTTTCCTCTCTTCCTTCCCTTCTCCCTTTCTTCCCTTTGTTTCCCTCCTTCCTTCCTCCTTCCCTTCCTGCCTGCCTTTCTTCCTCCTTTTCTTCCTTCCTTCCTTCCTTTCTTCCTTCCTCCTTCATTCCTTCCCCCTTCCTTCCTTTCTTCCCTTCTGTTCCTTCCTTCCTTCCTTCCTTCCTTCCTTCCTTCCTTCCTTCCTTCCTTCCTTCCTTCCTTCCTTCCTTCCTTCCTTCCTTCCTTCTTCTCTCCTAAATTTACCATTTTTATGAGAAAAAATTTTAGTTTTGGAGGTATCAACTATCCAACTGGGTAAATTTACATCTCAGCATTTATTTTGAAATCAAGTATAATCTTAGCAAGTCTGATCTCGTAAATAGCAATTTAGAGAAGAGAAAAATAGCCTTTATGTGACCCCAGCTATTAAAGATGGAAGAATAGAAAGCTTAGATGATAATTTAACATGTGAGGAAACTGAATGGGTTAGAGTCGATTTAAAATCAGTAAAGGCAGCAGGGACAGATGGCTTCAGTATCACATTTTATGTGTTTTAAAGGGAGAAGAATGTGCTATATCTACATGTGGCATTTTTATTCTCTTCTCTAAATGAATGCTCCTTTGGAAAGTGGTGCATGTTCCTGAAGAGCTGAAAGGTATCAGACTTAAAGGTATTGCAATCCTTTTCCCAACAGACAGACACAGCACCATTGATTGCAAAACAAGTTTTCCCTCTTTGGCCTCATTAATGTTCTTCAAGATAAACTTGGAGTGGTGAAAAGATAGTTCATTTTCAATGCCAGTGTAAGAGAATCTCCAAAACATTTAGCAGAAGCCAAGAGAGGTGGCTTTTGTTGTGATGAGGGCAACATTCCAGGATTAACTGGACTGAAATATTCAGCTCATTTTATACATGGAAGTCCACAAAATGACCTGTGGGGTCACCACACTTCATAGCTATACATAGAAGGCCAAAGACCTCTCTCATTTAGCTCCCTAGTCACCCAATCCCTCCTTCTTTCTCCATATTTGTGCATTTTTGATTGTCATATCCAAATATTTCTGATTTAGTGAACCATTTCTAAACACTGAATCTTTATATTTTCAAGCAGTATCGCAAATGAGTGTTTTTATTATCTTGTAGTTCATGTTAGGAGGATTCAGTTGGCAGTGCTCAACTCTTGAGGCAAATTAGTGCAATTTATTTCAGTGCACCAATTTCACAGTTCATGAATTTGTGGTTATTATTGCTAACTTTTCAGTGTAATTGTGCCTTGAAAATTAACAGTTAGTAATATCTAACAAAACCTGTATGGTGTATGAAAACTTAGGTAAGCTGGATGTAGGGATTTTTATACTTGGCAAAATGGAATTAGGCTTCTGAATTACAGAAGACTGAGAATTCACCAAGTTGTAAATAAAGTTATTTCATTTAGAGTAAAATCAAACACATTTGTAAATGATGGAGTACTTACATAGCTCACAATTGCCCTTTTGATAAGAAAAGTACTACACATTGGGATGGACAATTTATAGAGGCATTTTAGAATTTAAAAGAAAAGACCCTAATATGATGCCCAGGAATCCTAGTCTTAAATTGTTTATTAACTGGTCAAATCACTTAGTATCTCTAGATTTCAATTTTCTTATATGCAAAATGTGAAGCTTAGACTAGAGATTTAAGGTCTCTTTTATTTATATCATTCAGTGATATTTGCCACAAAAATCCCATTGTAACAGATTCTGTGTAAAATGTACTCTGTTTTTCATAGAATACTGTAATTACCTGGAAAAAAATTCACTTGCTTTTTTCTCAAAATTTAAAGTGCCCAAATGAAAACTATTACATTAAACTATTTTAGTTTTATTTTACTTGATTGTGATGATTGTTGTGCATTATTATTTTGGATCACTATTTAATGTGGTTCCTTTGTGGCAATAAGTGATGTCAGTATTAGTGACAATGGTGATAACTCAAAATTTCATTGTAGCTGACATTCACAGTAATTTCAGTTTTATAAAACATTTTTTCTGACAATATCCCAATGATGGAAATACTGTACATTTATACCAATGCAAGAGCATCCTTGTGAGTCAACAAAAGATAAAGTATTCCAGACAGTTGAATTTCCATTAAGAATCTCTTCTGTAGTAATATATGTGTACACATATATATACATGCACTTATATACAGTATACATAAATTAGCATGCACATGTGTATGTGTATGTAAGTGTGTATATATGCATCTTTATGTTATACATGCACAAACACACACATTTGTATTGGATGGGATTTCACTGGTTTAGGACGCTATCTGAGAAAACTGCTATTAGCATAGATTGGCACCTACCTGCAATTAAGATTTCTCAGAACACTGTGAAGTTAAGTGACTTCCTCAGTGTCATGTATCCAGTGTATGTTAACTTACATCTTCCTAACTAGGCGGCCAGTTCTTTATTCACCATGCTATCCAGTAGGACAAATTAGAAGAAAAGAAGGATTCATTTTACAATTACCAGTATAAGCACTCATACCTGATTTGTTCTAGTTAAATATTTTATGTGTTTTTTCTTCCATAATGTTAATGTTAATAAGGCATTTTCCTTTAAAAAAAAAGCATCTTTTTTATCATTAGTGCCAACTGACTTCTGAGATCTTTTACAACTTGGTATTTTGTGATTCTCTGTAACCTTGCTATCTCAACTGTATTCTTTTCTTTACCTCAGGAAAGAATTTCTGAAATTTAGGGGAAAAGCATCATTTGACAGCCAGACTTTGGACATTTGGCATATGTGCTCATCAAGACTAAGCATGTGCAACTGACAGAAAAATCTAACAATTTCTGACTCTTTTTACAAGTTGTAAAAGACAGGCAGGTATAATATTATCCATTTATCTAGCACTATTCCTGGACTTTTATTCTCTCCCCTTTACTCACAGATTTTCCTTTTACTCACAAATTTCTTCCAGAGAAAATGAAGGTCGAACTTTCAGTCCAGACCTATAAAAGTCACACCTGTTAGGCATTGCCTTTCTGTATGTATTTTCTACCAAGGGATGTAAAATTCCACCACCACCACCACCCCATGCTGCTGTGAGCGCCCTGGCAATGTCCCCTGAGCCAGGCTGAAGCCATGTCCATGGGGACTATTGCCAGATCAGTTAATAAACTTGGCATTAACCTGGACCTACAAGAGTTCTATTCCTATGAGCCAAATAGAGATTCATTTTTGACCCTGCCTAGGGATAAGGGAACATGAGGAAAAGGGTCAGAGAAGAGGTTTGGCATTACAAGAGAAGAGATGAAAGCTCCTCTGGGCATTGCTGCTGCTGGAAATAATGGCTTCTGATTATCCAAAGCCAGTGGGAAACAGAGCCCTATGATATGTGCATTCATCACCCAGGCAAGGAACATGGCACCTGTCAGCTCTCTGTGCTGGGCATGAACTATGCCAGGGTTTCTGCTGTTCCATCTCTTGTGACAGAGCTGCAAAAATCCAGATTTGGTTTCTTTCCTTAATCACAGAGGTTAGAGTGAAGGCTAGTTATATTGCCACTGGGACCATCAGTCATCTCCACTTTAGACCATTCCTAACCATCATTTCATATTAACTTACAGTATCTGTTCTTGTAAATCTTAATTAAAGGCATTTTCTGGCGTGGAATTGAAGCTGTCACCCATTAGAGTTTGACTATAATGTCCATGTCCATTAAATCCTTATCATAATGCAGCATCTATGACTGCTACAGCTCATGTCCTATTCATCTCTCCAAGCATCATATTAATGTAAGGAAGGTGGATATATGCTGGCAGCATAATGTTCCTTGACAGGTGGTGTTACAGCAAAGGCGTCTGCGCTCAACCTCCTCCCTCTTTTATCTTCCTCTTCTTTAGCCCTCCCCTCTCCTTTGTGCAGTCCTTAGAAAACCCTGAAGCTTCTGGCTGCTACATTCTGCATGTCTTGAACAATAACCTAAAGGAAATAAACATTTCCTCTTGGTCCAGTGCCATGGAAGGTGCTGCATCTGTATTTCAGGATGTCAAGAAAGACCTTAATGAGTCTGTACTAAATAGTCTGCCCTCTAGGCTAGGCTTTATGATCAGTTCAATTCAATTCAATAATTACATTTAATCTAATTAAACTCAGATGTATAATACCAAGGAGAAGTGTCTTGGTAAAGTGGAAAGAATATTAGATTTGATGTGAGCAGACTTGGATTCAAATCTCAACTTTGTCATTTCATCCTTGTGTGATCCTGAGCAAGTTAGTTCACCCCTGTGATATTTATTTTCTAATCTATAAAATGAAATCGTTATATTAGATATACCCTGAGGTTTTTTCCAGCCCTGTATCTAGGAGTTTATGACCTCTGAGATGCCCTCCAAATCTTTCTATGAGCCTAGTAATGTAACTTACTCTGAAAAGGATGAGGAGTCACAGAAACCAAAACACCCCTTGAAATAAAATATAAATAAAATTTGATATCTGATATGACTTACACTTTACATTCAAAGAAACACCATTTTCTCTGATAAATTTAATGCATCTCTTAAATTAAGGCATTTGGTTTTAATCTTATTCTTGATCTTTGCTAACTGTAACCAAATTAATGAGGAAATGAATATGAAAAGGTGAGAATTTTTAACTAAAAGAGATCTAAAGAGCTGTCTATTGAGAAGTTTGAAACTAAAAAAAATATAAATTATTATAAACTGCTGGAAGGATCATGCTTTCCTAAGGCCATTGATGTGATACTGAATACCTTGATTAGAGAAAGGTAGGTGTGTATGTGTGTGTGTGTGTGTGTGTGTGTGTGTGTGTGTGTTAGAGGAACTTTAAAAAATTAATAGTATTTTTTCCAATTACCTGTAAAATGTTTTCCATATTTATCTTTCTAGGACTTGGAGCTTTAATTTTTCCCTTCTCTCTTTCATTTATTTAAGACTACAAGCAATCTGATTGGTGTTATATATGTACATAAAGATGTACATGCTAAACATATTTCTACATTAGTCATGTTGTGAAAGAACATTCTGAATATAAGGGAAAAACCATGAGGAAAAAAAACAACCCCCCCCAAATGAAAATAGTATGCTTATACCTACATTCAGATTCCAAAGTTCTTTCTCTGATTGTTCTCAGTATTTTTCATCAGAAGTCCCTTGGAATTTTTTTGGATCAGTGCATTGATGAGAAGAGCTAAGTCTACCATAATTGATTATTACATAATGTTGCTGTTAATGTATACAATGTGAAGAATACAATGCGTACAATATTCTCCAGGTTCCATTCACTTCACTCAACATTAGTTCATCTAAGTCTTTTCAGGTTTTTTATTGTTGTTGTTGCTCTTTGAGATCCACCTGCTCATGATTTCTTATAGAATAATAGTGTTCCATTACATTCATATACCACAACTTGTTCATCTATTCTCCATCGATAGACATCCCCTCAATTTCCTCATCTTCATTCCTCAATTGGTGGCAATTCTTTGCCACCACAAAATAGAGTTGCTATAAATATTTTTGCACATGGGTCATTTTTGTAAGGGGACTTTAAATTCTCAAATAGGAGGCAGGAATAAATCTGACATACTTCAGCATCAACTAATTTGGAAATCTTTTAAGAGTCTACATTTGTGACTAGTAATTTAACATTGGGTTAAGGAAGCCCACTAGCTGCAAAACTCTATTGTTCTGGTACAGTTATTAGTGCTTTATGAGTATTAGGGGAAATAGCTAATTTCTGAGAGTAGTCAGTTGTCAAAGAGATTATGATTAATACAGATGAGTCTCATTCATCCATGATTTTATTTAAAATATGCAAATAAGTCTTTCAACCAAAGCCTGCAGATCTACCTATGTATCTAAAATATTTTCAGCAACACATCTTCCTATCTGATCTCACTGTCTAAATTATATATGCCCCAGGAGGGCAGATACCTTATTTTATAATGCTTTGTATCCCCAGCACATAGCACAATGTTGTACATGTTCTAAATACACATAAGATGGCCAAACTTCAAATGTTCATGTAGCTTATTTGTTCCCCACTTGTGGAAAATTCTTCTGATCAGTCACAATCAGATACACTGTACTTTGACCCCAACATTTGTGATGTCATTTTGGTCTTCTTTGAGCACAAAGAACTGAATGAATTTATATTGTTTTGATGATAATAGTAATGATTATGATGATGAAGGCAACAGCTAGTAAGCAAACATTTATTCTGCACCTACTATGTGCAGCTATTGTGCCAAGAGCTGGGGATCCAAAAGGAGTTAAAGAACAATCTTTTCTCTAATAGTGCTTAAAGTCAGGTGGAGACATTAAGCAAATTGATATCTACAAATTATGTACATGATGTTAAGAAACAATACAAAGAAAGAAGGCACTAGAATTAAGAAGGATTGGGAAATGATTCCTGTAGAAGATGAGAGTATAGTTGGGATTTGGAAGAAGTCAAGGAAGCATTAAATGGAAATAAGGGAGGGAGGAGGGCATTCCAAGCTGATGCTTAGAGACAAGATGCAGTATAATGTTAGTGGAACAGAAAGGAGACACTAGATCAAAGAAGCTGGAAAGATGTACATGTATGAGAGATAATATGGTAATAAAGGACTTAAATGATAGAAGATATTGTTTTATGATTCTGGAAGTGTAGGGAGCACTGAAGTGTGTTGAGTAGGAGAATGGGGCAAAATGATCAGACCTGAGCTTCAGAAAAATCATGTTGGCAGCTGGATTGTAGGATGGGTTGGAGTGGATAGTAACCTAGAACAGGCAAATTTACCAGCAGGCTGTTACAAAATCCAAGCAGGAAATAATGAGGGCCTACAAAAAAAAGAGGGTATTGTCAGTATCAGGGAGGAAAAGGGGGTATATCTAAGAAATTGTAAAAGTGAAATTGACAACCTTGGAAGCAGATTGAATATGAATGTGTGAGATAGTTGAGGTTGATATCTGAACTGTGAATTTGAGGGACTGGAAAGACAATATTGCCCTCTTGGGGAGTTCAGTTTTATCCATGTTGGGTTTAAGATATCGATTGAACATCTAGTTTCAGGTGCCTGAAAGGGAGTTGGAGATGCAAGATTTGAAGTCAGTGGAGAAGTTAGGATGAGATAGGGTAGATTTAAAAATCTTCAGTATAGAGATGGTAATTAAATCAATTGGAGCTTATGAAATCAAGGAAGATAGTATAGAGGGAAAAAGAAGAGGCCCCAGAATGGAACCCTATTGGACATTTATAATTAGAGAACATGATTTGGAGGAGGATCTAGCAAAGGATAAAGAGAAGGAGCAGTCAGATAGAAGGAAAAACAGGAGAGAATGGTTTCCCAAATATCCAGAAAGAAGAATGAAGGGAAAGAGAAGGAAAAGGAAGAGGAAGTAAAGGAGATGATGATTGCAACAGGTAATGTTTTATAGATTGACTTGCCAATGTAACTTCCTGGGTCACCAGCAATGTTCTTACTTTGGAGATTATTTTAGTTTATGACCTTCTCTTCTTATTAATGAATTCCTGACCTACTACACCACAATTTCATTTCATCTAGGCCAAATCCAATTCATCCCAACTCCACTTCTCACATTACAAGTTATTTTTTTTCACTTCTTTCTAGTTGCTTTGTTTCTCCCCTTTCAATAGATACTCTTATTCTATATCCCTGCTTTCTAGAGTCCTTGGAACTCACACTAACAACTCAAACTATATCTTAAATTAAATTCACTCTTTCCTTAAAAATGTTTCTCCTAGTTGTATCTTTTTCTCTGTTGTGCTCATATTTACTCAGTCTTCATTGTTTCTAGTTTTAAAACTTAACTCTTTCCTATTTTCTTATATTTGATCAATTCCTAAGTCCTATGAAATCCACTTAAGAAATGCATTTTGCAGCCATCCCCTACCTTGCTTCTTATGCCACAAACCTCAGTGGATAATCATTGTTATCTCTCTGAACTTATTCTTCTGAATGATATTGCCAAAACTTTTTTTCCAATCTCTTCTCTCTTTTTCACATTTTATTCATACTAAAACTTTTGGTCTTTGAACTATTATACTCAAAAACTTCTGGGGCTCTCAAACAAAGTTCAGACTCCTCTACCTGACTTTCAAGATCCTTTACCTACCTTTCTGATATCACTCTTTTCCATGCATTCCATGATTCAAACAAAATGCACAACCCTTTGTTATCCAAAAAAGTTTTGTGCGCTCATGCTTTCATGCTTTTGCTGGAGCAAAAATTTCATGCCTAGAATTCCCTTCTTTATTTTTATCCTTTAAAGCTTAACTCGAATGCCATTTCCTTTATGAACTACCTGGTTATTAGCTACCTTTTATATCAATACCTTCTTAGCTTTTTTTTTCTAATCTTCGAATTCATTAGTTTAATTTCTTCCCTCCCTTCCTTCCTTCCTCCCTCCCTTCTTCTCTCCCTCCCTCCTTTCCTTCCTTCCATCTTTCTTTCCTTCTTTCCTTTCTCCTTCCCTTTCTTCTTTTCTTCCTTCCTTCCTTTGGTTGGAATGAAAAGTAATAAGTACTTTTGACATGTTGGGTTTGATGTATTTCCAGAACATCTAGTTTGAAATGTTTAATAGTCAATTGGTGATCTGCTGAAGCTTAAGAGAGAGACTT
>JAJPUD010000029.1:1297440-1323756 GCA_023553655.1 Myrmecobius fasciatus
TAATTATCTGTGTTGATTTTCTATTCTATGTATTAGAATAGAAGCTTTATAAAGTCAGGACTTGAACTCAATTGTGTATATTTTTCATCGTGTAGGATTTATTGCTATTGTTGTTTAGTAGTCTCAGTCACGACTGTCTGTTCATGACTCCATTTGGAGTTTTCTTGACAAAGATACTGGAATGGTTTGTGATTTTTTTCTCCAAAATTTTTTACAGATGAAGAAATCTAGAAAAATAGGATAAAATGACTTACCCATGGTCACACATCTAAAGATTTCAATTCACAAAGAAGACTTTTCCTGACTGCAGATCAGATGATCTATCCACCGTGCAACCTAGCTACTCTATCACTTTGCAAATGGTATGTACTTAATAAATGCTTGTTGTCAGATGCCTGTGAATAATTGTAGAATTTCATGCTTCTATCAGTTTACTTTTATATAGTGATAAATATACATCCTTAAGCACTAATTAAATGAAGTACTAATTGTGTAGATATATTTTGTACATTGGGTAGTAAAACAGATGTAACTAATTATTCATAAAGTCTGTTCAGGCTGGAGATAGAAAGAGACTCAAAGGATTAGATGAATTCCTAGATTATAGATTCAACAAATTATTAAGGGAAGTTAGAAATATTTTAGAAGCACATTCCTAAATTTTTGAGATTAATATTATGGAGAATATACTTCTTTTATTCTGCTAAATATAGATATCCTCTTCTGACAGAAAATTTTGAGCAATGATTCACACTTCTTAACATTCATCTTAGTGGTAAAATAGGAGTCACTTTACTCATTAGAAGTAAAGCTCTCAGACTCTCAAGAAATCCTGCAAACATCCAGTTTTACTTGGCAAATCCTCAGGATGCTAGGAGAAATTCAGTATTAAATAACAGGAATGATGATAGATGATAGTTATACCAATGAGAACTGATGAGGTTGTCAATAGAAGCTTGTAGAAGCAGAAAGACAGCAGAACTTTGGACAGAACCTTGGGGACAACCCATAATAAGAGTCATGATCTTGTTGATAAGTCTGCGGAGGAAAATGCAAAAGAGCATTCAGACAAGTAGGGAATAAGAGTCACATGAAAACCCAGAGAGGGGAGCATATTCAGGATAGAAGTTGGCCATCAGAGGAAAATACACCCAATAGAGTAATAAAGTTGAGAACTGAAACAAACAAAAACCCCCCAAAAATCAAATTTTGAAATTAAGAGATCACTGACTGGCAACTTTGGAGAGAGCTGTTTCAAAATAGTAATAAGTTCAGAAACTAGACTGCAGTGTATTGAGGACTGCATGAGAAGAATTGAGATATTGAGTATATATAATCTTTTCTAGGAGTGAGGATGAGAAATGAAGAGAAAGAATAAAGGATGATACTTTGAATGGACTCTAAGATCTAGTGATAATATTTTTGTGTGTGGATGAGAAAGGCTTATACCTTCCTCGAGTATAGTAATGAAAGAAGTAGTACATAGGGAAAAGTTAAAAATTAGAAAAGATTTTTGAGGTTGCATTTTATTACAAGACATGTAGTTAAGGGTAACTGCAGTGAGGTTGATTTGGTAAGGAGAGTAATCTACTTATTGTCAGAAATAAGAGGGAAGGAAGACAGAATGTGGATGACTTCAAAAGGGTTTGTGGTGAAGAGAAGAGCAAAAGGAACTCATTGTGATTGGTCTCAATTTCCTCAATTGCACAGAAGTAGGAAATAAAGTTCTAAGATGAAAAAGAAAGAGGATATGAAGGGGTTTTGAGAATAAGTTTGGAGAAGCTTCTGTGGAAAGTAATATAAGGAATGAATTGAGTGGAATAAAAGAAGAGCCAATTGAAACTGGATAGAATCACTTATAAAATACCCAATCATCTTTGTCAAGTTACTTACTTGAGTTCCACTTGCAACCTGTGATTAGAGTGGAGGAGATGAATAAGGTGAAGGTTTGATAAATGATGAGTAATCATAGGACAAGGAACACAGGGATTTAAGATTAAAGCACAGTATAGAATTGAATTGTTTAACTATAGAGTCAATTTGAAAAAAGGAAGAGAGATCAGAACAAGGATAATGACTTAAAAGTACTGAGAAGTAATTGGAGATATCAAGAAGAGTTTGGGAGAGGTGAAGGATAAGAAAGATGCAATGAAAAATAGTTATATTCAGATAGTGAAATTTTACCAATTTTAATTAGAGAAATGAAGCCCTTGTGGTTAATAGTGAGATCCAGCTATGTATGTGGAGCAAAGGAATGAGTTGTAGGATTTAAGGAAATACTGAAGTCCTGTAATATAATGGAGAAAAGTCAAGTGCTGTATTCTTTGAAAAAGGATGGAATAAGCCATCATAATCTAGATTTGATACTTCAGACTTCTGAGGAAGAGAGGTTTCTGAGTAATGGTAGTGAGGGGAGAGGCTAAAGATGGCACTGAGGAGGAAGAACCAGTTCTCCTTCAGAACCAGTATATGAGGAAACATGAGCACAGCTACAATCCATAATAAGTAGAGGATAATGGGTTTGTGTCATTGAATAAGAAGTAGATTTCAAGAAGATTTCACGTAGGGCAGAAATTTGAGAGAGAAGAGTCTCAGAGGAATTAGGCAGGGTAGTTTGTTCACTCTGAAACAAATTTCAGAGGACACAGTGGAAATATTGGAACAAGACTGAAGTGGGACATAGATAAGCAGGTTGAGGAGGATGAGAATGAGAGAACAAGAGGTGGGGGTTGGAAATCATTTATTCCTTTGTGGCCATTGATTAGTATATGAATTGGAAAATATGTAATGGGAAATAACTATCCATCAGAGTAGAAGTATGTGTCAGATGAAAATTAAAGGGATACTGTTGCTGGGAAAGAATCAAGGATATTGTATTTAGTTATTCTCTTTTGCTTGTCCTATAAGGGTAGACAAGAAATGGGTGATGCTTCAGAAAGTTTATAGGGGTAGGTTTCTGCCCACTATTGATATTTTTTGTTGGCATATTCTCCAGAATATCATATTCCAAGCAATATGATCCTTCAAAATAGAAGTTGGAAAAAATCTTGATAATTTTGGCCAATATCCGATCAGATCTGGTTAAATTATCATTTTTTATTTAATAATGTCACAGACAAAGAGATCATACTGGGAGATAAATGTTGGCTCTGCCATTTTCTTTTTGAATATTAGTTTACTTAAACTAGGCAATGTAACATACATTCTAATATATTGAAACTGAATGAATAAATGAGGGCACCATTATCTATCATTGTACCTCAGAGGACTATCTTACATACTTCTTCAGGTTTCAGAGTTGAGGAATGAACTTGGGATTCCAGTGCTGGTAGTAAAGACTTTAGCTAATTTGGTTATGATTTTTTGCATATCTTCCTATAGGTGCAAGCCTCTGAGTGAAAAGCATTAGTACCAGCCTCCTCACCTACGCAGGCAAACAACACTTGGTCTTGCTGCTGCTTATGCTTAATAGAGAGGCACTAATATTTATTAGCTGATGTAGTTTGAGGAAGGATTTGAACTCAGTTCTTTCATGAGCATCTTTAAACTGAGTTAAACTGATTCTTAGATTGAAAACATATTTATCATCACCATGCCTAGATTTCAATCCTTTCCAGATTGGTAGTGTGGGAGATATTGATTTATTATTATATTTTTCAAGAATCAGCTTGAGTCATCTGTATACCATGATGATTCATCAACATAGGACTTGATTAGATAATAAATATAGGAAAACACTCTAAATACATGTATTCATGCAATGCAATTTATATATTTGTATATAAACATGTTTGTATATATGTGTGTATGTTTTAGGACCTGTGATTTCATTCATGTAAGGAATTTCCAGTGAGCAAACTCTTTCTGCCAATGGATATCAATAATTATTCTGCTACTTTTAATCTTGGAAAGTTGACAATGGCTTTTAGAACCATTAATTAATGATTCACCAAGGGTCACACAACCAGATTATGCCAGTAAGGTTTAGTATCTTTACATATATCTATACATATATACACATGTATGCATACACAATGTGCATATATAAATATATATGTATGTACTTAACACATAAACATACCTAGTGTATTATATATGCAAGACATGTACACACAAAATACAAAAGCATAATGCCCATATGTACCCACAGAGGGGGAATGTGTCTAAATATATGTATATATAAACATGTATTTAGACACACATATCTGTCTAGCCCTGTGATTTGCTAGATGTAGGTCTTCTCTTTATATAGGAACACAAGAGTCTTCAAGGATTCTCAGCATTCTTAGGTTGATCTTAAAGCACTGTCTATTTTCAGATTCTACAACCCAAATGAGATTTAGAGAATGTGAAATGAGTTCACTGAAGGCCCAAAGCATTAAAGATGTGGAAAATAGCCCTTGTGAGGGAAAGCTAGAAGAAATACAGACCTTTTAACTTTCAAAAGAGAAAAAATTATACTGTAGGATTTAATAGTATTCATGAATATGAAGAGATATTGGGTATTAATGAGTAGCTATTTTCCATTTCAATTAAGGAAAGGACAAGAGGGTTAACCTGTAACAGGAGGATTTAGGTTACAAATTAGTAAGAACATCTTGATTCTAGAGGTTATGAAATGCTAGAATACATTATTAAGCATACTTGAATATTAGAGTTGGTATTCCAACTGTGCCAACATTTATTCTTCATAAATTTTCCTATTTTCTGACCCCCAGAAAGCACCTGATCACATGAACTTCAAGTGAGAAGTATTTATTTAAGCTACTTCCCTGCCACTGTAGAATGAAATGAATTAGAACTCCCTGTGAATTTGAATGACTTGATTTAGCACAGTGAAGAAAATAAATAGTGTTCTGTGTGTGGATGGGAAGACACGGTGAGGTAAAAAGAACACTATCTCTGGAGTCAGATGATCTAGGGTTGACTTTCACTGACAAGTTGTTTAATGTCAGACTCCTTAAGCCTCAGTTTCCTTATCTATACCATACACTAGTATCACTATCTCAGGATTGATAATAGACAAGGATAGAATGATGATAGAGTGTATATACAACTCTTACTATCTAAATGTAACTTATTTTCTGAGTACCTAAATCATCAGGGAAGTTAGAGTTGGCCCACGGAGATAGCCCAATAAAACAAATATTTATTGAATATCTCTAATTTGCAAGGCACTTTTGCACTGTCAGTAGAACAATAAATTCATAAAGGAAGATTAAAATACATATTTTTCACGGGGGATATTGATTTATATGTTCTGTTATCCTAGTTAAAGGGAAAGGGGAAGAAAGTGGATATGAACAGAGGATGGAATAGTTTTAGTACGTATCAGGCAGAACTAATAAAAATTTGGTGGCTATAATCACTTTTGGAAACTGTTTTCAAGATTGTATTAACTCGTTATTTTAGATTTAGTGCTTAAGGGAACCTTAGAGATCAGCTAAGGCCATAAATCTAGAGAACTTCTGAGACCATCTGATGCAAAACCCTTCATCTTATAGATAAGGAAACTAGGGCCCAGGAAAATTAAAGGACTTGTCCAAAAGTAATCAAATTGTAACCACCAGAAGTAAAATTTGAATTTGAGTCCTCAGACTGCAGAGTCAGTGTTTTGTCTACTCTGACAAGATGCTGTTGAGATTTAAAAGGAGATCCTAAAAGAATGGCATTGCCGACCAGTGTTGTGAAGTGTCTCAAGAGAATTTGCAGGCTTGAACCTGTCTCCAAGTCAAGGGGCAAAGTTTATTATAATTGTAACACCAATTGAAGCAGGCAAAGTTCCAAAAGGATTTAACAAAGAACCAGGAGCAAAAAAAGTAAGTTTATAGGACAAGACAGAAAGACTGGTTCTTTATATCACTGATATATTAATTTTATGGCTGAGAGGTAGAACTGAGGAGTGGTCTGGTATGAATTTTATGGTGGGTTTGAGGAATAGTCTGGTATTCATCTTACCATTTGTCTCAGAAACCCCATTATCACTGAGAGACAAATTGTTATCTGATTGTCAGCAATATTTCTAGGACATACTACAGTATCCTAAACCCAGGAGACTTTTAGAATCATTGACAGACAGATTGTTAGAACAATGGCCTTCCTAAGGTCTGGGGGCCTCAGGATTACTGCTATATGTACCCTGGAAGCTGTACTCTATCAGTGCTTTTCTGTATAGTGACATACTTGCTATGGAAAACTCTTTTGGACTCTGTGATCTTGAGCAAGTCACTTATCCCTGTTTGTCTCAGTTTCCTTATCTGTAAAATAAGCTGGAGAAGGATACACCTAACCAACAATAACAAAAAATGCTATGATTCCTCATTGCTCTTCTCCATTCTTTCCTTATATATCCAAAATTATCTGGACTTGACCTCAGTTTCTTCCTCTATTAAATGGAGAACATAATTCTAATTGAGAGTAACACTGTTTATTATTGATTAGTTAAGATAAAGTAATGCTTTTATATGAAGTATTATATAAATACCAATTAATTTTATCATTTAATTCCCTTCCTGGTGTGGTATGATTGTTGCTGTTTTAAGAATAAAAAAGGAATTGCTAGTGGGTCCTAATGTTTTCATTTAAATGCTTATTGTAGACCCTAAAAGTAACAATCCCTAAATGGGTTTAATTAGTTGGGCATTAAGGAAATATGAAAAGGGGAAGGTATCTCTCAATCTGTTATAATTATTCTTCTAGGAAGACAACTTTATTAAGAATTGTTTGAATTATTTTACTTTTTCAATTCAGACTGCAGATATACTAGATGCAAAATTCATTTCTAAGACTTGAATTATCTGTTTTCTTTATCTATATAGTCCAAGTGAGTTTTCATTAGCAAGCATGTGTCTGAGGCTTTATGTCATTGAAGGCAGACTGTCGTCAGCCTGTAGTCAGAGGGTCTGAGTTCAAATCTCACCTTTGATACCTACTATTTGTGTGCCTTTGGGCAAGTATGTGAGGATAGATTTAAACTCAGGAAGATGATTCTGATTTCAGACCCAGCACTCTATTCACTACTCCATCTAGCAGCCCAATCATAGCTTTAGAGGGAGTCAATCCACCTTCTTCCTAGGGTTAAAGACAATGGGAAAACAAACTTATGATTGCTGATTTCCTTCTTGAAAATAAAGCATTCACTTGCAGATAAAATAATAGAATAATTAAGTACATTTTCATTTTAACATTATATTAAAAACAATTTTTAAAAATATCTATTAAAAATTTCAATTCAATGTAACAAACAATTCTTAGTCATCTGCTGTATGTGACTCAAGCTTGATAAAAGTTCTCTCTTACTACCAGATTCTTGGCACTAGGAGTCCTGGGTGATATTAATCTTTTATTGCATATAAGGAAATTCTAACTGATTTTGTTCAACATTCCCCCTACCGTCAGTGATTTACAATTGAAGTTTTCAGGATAGTTCAGAATTGATCAGTTTTTTTAAAGGGACTCCCCTCCCTCTTAGGGACTTCAGAGACATCTCCATCCCTATTAGAATATAAACTCTTTGAAGGCTGGGAATATATTTCTGCTTGCATTTGTATTCACAGGGTTTAGCATAGTGCCTGACACATAGTAAGTACTTAATAAATGCTTGTTGACTTGGCACATTGTCCTTGGGGACTTGAGCTTGTAGCAAGCATCTCAGGACAAATTTGGGTCAGAATAAATACGTGGATCTTGTATTAATTCAATTCAATTCAATTCTCAAAGTACTTCAAAGTTTTTCCAACTGCTTTTTAAGACTCCTATTCCTTTCAGCATCATTCTAGACTCCCTAGAGGCAGTTTCAAAGTATATAGAACCTCTGGAACATCCCCCACCCTATTTTTGGTAATTCACATATTCATTTTTCAATAACAGGATAATCTGAGTAAAGTATAATCTGGATTTTCCCAAAATCAGTATGTTCCTAATATGATTAAGTCTTTGGCTATGAACTATTCTTTAGTTATTAATTCACCCAATGTCTATGGTTTTGGGCTTTTATAGGATCACAGATTTAGAGTTTGAAGGGAATTCCTCACAAATGAGGAAACTGAGGCAAAGAGAAGTTAAATGATTTGCTGAGCGTCATATAGTTATTAAATGACTGAAGTAGGATTTGAACCCATTTCTAACTGGCTCTGACTCTAGAATCCCATCCACCAATCACACTGCTTTTCTTTCTTGACCTGTTAACGTATTCTTTCCACTAAATAGTAAAGCAACTCATTAAATAGTTGACCATTTTATTGGGTATACTAAAGATTCAGATTATTCCTTGGCTCTTCAGTCTACATCCTGTATTTGCTTCCAGGTATGGAGTAAGGTATTGACATTCATCCTTTGTGTACTACAAGGTTTCATCCTCAGTTACTTCACAAATAACATCTCTCCTTGTGAAAACTTGCTGCAGACATTATCTATTAAAGCACTCCTGCTAGGGACTTTAAAATTAGAATTTAGGGTCTGGAAGCAGGGGTCCTTTGTAGATAGTCTCAGCTTTTGAAATGAATTTTCCCTAAAATTCAATTGACTCTCAGTCTAGTGAACTTGATTTAATATTTATTGAGTGACCACAAACTACCCTTGATGCATGGCAAATTCCATTTTTGGCACAGACCTTTTACTTGATTGAGTTTAAGTCTTGTTTATATTTACCAAAGTACCAGTAATTTTGCTCTAGATGTGCCTCAGATTCATTTTCACACATACTTTGGTCAGGAAATAGGGAAAGAAAGAACCAGTGCTGTGTAGTAGAATTAATTCACCCTTTATCCCACTCAGCCCTGAAGGCCACTCAGAATATTCACTGTCCAGCTCCCACTGGGAAACAACAGCAGCTGGCTATGCTTGGCCTTCCAACCCTGAACTAAGAAGGAATAATATAGCTGAGGATGGACAACCTCCCAATTCCTGAGTTACAATGATTTGTTGTTACACAGAAGTCCATTTTAACTCAATTTAAAAAAAATCTTTATTTTTTTCAATTTAAAAGTTTTATTTAACATTGAATCATCAGAACTTTGTTTTAATGTGATTTGAAATCTCTACAGCATTTTAAGCAGATAGAAGTAATTATCATCTTGTGCTTCAGTAATGATTATTTCTTCTTACTCTCTCTCCTCTTTGTGGATGAAGAATGGGCATTTCCAATTGGTAGCCATTCTCCAAAAGTTTCTTAGGTATCCCAGGACTGCATTTAACTTCAATAAGAAACAACAGGCAATTTGCAAGTCAATAAAGCTGAACATCTTGTGCTTAACAATATGGAACCTCATACTGAGGATAAAATGAAAGAACAGGGTCAGCAAGGATATTCTAAATCCTTGGCATTCCATAGTAAAAATTTGTATGAGAGATGAGATCAGAGGCCCAGACTATATTTTCTTTGTGATTTCCCTTTGAATTATAGTTCAAACTAATTCAAAAATTCACTTTAGATCTTGATTCTTTTTTTGGGGGGAGGGGCTTCTTGGGATCAGCCAGATATCTATTTAAAGTCATTCCCTGAACCTCTATATTCAGTACATCATCAATGATGCTTGAAATAAGTACAAAAGAAAACTCTTGCAGCCATGATTAACATTGAAAAATTTCCTTAGGAAAGGATACTTCATATGTTGACACTGTGTATAGTGAGGAAGGCAATAGAAATTGGTAATCCCCCTCCCCACCCTTTATTGAGGATGAACCCAGCATGTAAGGTATTAACTCACTGATTTTATTCCATGTAAGTCAAATTCACTACTTTAAGGTACAAGCTTGATACTTCAAGAAAAAATGAATTCACAAATCTTAGAACACTCTTGAATTTGGTCTTTATAAAAGTGATAAGGATTCCAGAGATGTATGTATATATATTGTGTATGTGTATTTGTGTATACATCTCTGGAATCCCTATCTCTTTTATAAAGACCATATATATATGTATGTATATATATATATATGTATGTATATATACATAACAGAAGATATCCAAGCAAGTGGGGAACATATAAAAACAGAATGAATCAGGAACACACACATGCAACACACAGACATAGGAGTATACCCATAGGGGCACACTCACAAAAATTTCAAACTGCATGCAAAACTGGAGACAGACCCTTTTATTCATGAAACTTCTTTAGACCTAAGTGTTTGAATGTTTATTATATATATATATATCCTAATTTGTGCATAGTTGTTTATCTGTCTCCTTCATTAGACAGCAAGCTACTTATGAGAAAGGAATTTTTCTTTTGCTTTTCTTTATATCCCCATCACTTAGCACAGTGCCTGGCACAGAGCAGATATTTAATTGATACTTGTTAACTGATTGATTATTGATTTTAAAAAAATTCTGAAAAGTTCACTAGAAAATGTTAAACAATCTTTGAGACTTTTCTCATTTTCTTCCTGAAATGGAATGGAAAACTAGAGATAATTTTATTCATTTTTTTCTTTTCATTTTTGCCTTTGGTTTTTGATTTAGGGCCTAGCAGGGATGGGGATGAGAAAAAATAATTACAACAACTATTCCAAATATTGAAAACTTGATAAATGATTGTGAAAACCAAAAGTGAATTAGGAAAAATAATGTATAAATTTATATAGCTTAACTTTATGAATGGGAAACGTGTGGTCTACTGACAGACTAACATTAATATTTGATATATTTTTACAGTTCTTCTCCACCTCTTTGTTATTATTGACAATGCTGATCATCCTTTCCTCCCTCTCCTCTGGGTTTTCCTGAAAAGAAAAGAGAAAAAAAAACCTTTCTCCTACATCTCCTCTTACCAATCTGACTGTTCCTTCTAAGTTTCCTTTCTCAGTTTATCACCCATATCATAATTCTTAGCTGTACTTGTTTCCCAGACTTCTATTCTGAGTCTTCTCTTATCCATACTTTTTCTCTTGATAACCTACTTCATCAGGTCCTGTGGGCTTAACTATTAACTCTATAAAAATGATTCACAGACTTGTATTTTCAGCCATGGTCACTTTCTTAGTTATAATCCTAAACTATCGACTGTCTGTTAGATATTTTGTACTAGATGTTTTAGGAAAAAAAAATATCTTAAATGCAATATGTCCCCAAAAGATCTCTTTTGTTTGCCCCCTCACCAACTCATCCCTTCACCATACTACTCTACTTCTGTCAAAGCCACTACCAAGTTCTAACCTTGGCACCAGCTTTGATTCTTCAGTCTTCCTTTTTTTCTTGCCCTAATCCAACCAATCCTCAAATTTTGTTATTTCTGTCTTATATCATCTCTCACATCTGACCCCATATCCCCACACAGTCTCCAATTTAGTTTAGACCCTCAACACTTATCACCTAGACTATTTCAATGTCTTCCTAATTGGTTTCTCTGCTTCAAGTATTTCCCAACTCTAATTTATCATTCAAACAATAGCCAAAATAGTTTTCTTTTAGCATAGATCTGACTGCTTCATTCCCTTAATAAATATTAGTGATATCTCATTATGACTAGGATAAAATATCAACTCCTATGTTTGACTTTTTGAGACTGTCTTAATCCTGTATTTCCAGTCTCATTATAATTTATATAATTTATGTTTTATATTTTATTATATATGTATGATATATATATATATATAATATATAATAAATTTATATCATTCTCCTTTCTGTATTCTTTGGACAAGCTAAACTGAACTTCTCTCTCTATTTCATATGGAACACCCCATTTCCCAAATGGATGCCTTTGTAGTTTTTGCCCTCCATCCCTAGAATATGCTCCTTACTTAGAATCCCTCATTTCTATCAAGATGTAGTTTGAGTGCCACATGTGTTTCCTATAATTGTTAGTGCCTTCCTTCCTTCTATGTCATATATTTAATTGCCTTCAATGAATTTAGTATTTATTCTGTATAAATTCATCTTTAATTATTTGTGTATATGTTATCTACTTACTAAGCTTCTGAGAGTAGAAATGGTTTTAATATTTAATTTTGTATAAACTAAAACTACACCTAGTACAGTGCCTGCCACTTAGTTGTACTTGAGAGCTTGTTGATTAAATGAGCATTATATTTTCAAATTAAATTCTCAAATAGATTACAAAATGGTCATGGAATAATAGATTTGGAGTTAGAAACAATCTTAGAATTGAAGTCCTATGCCATTATTTCAGAAAGGAGATAACTGAAGTCCAGAGATGTTAAATGGGGTTTATGTAAAAACAACTACCTAATTAATAATAGAGAGAAACTAGAAGTCAAGTCTCTTGGCTTATAATTCAAACCTGCTTTTGGGCATAGAAAGTGAAAAAGCTCTGTCCTCCAATTTTGAAGCATATTTTGGTATTCAATTCCTGCTCTAGTTTCTGTCTGCTATTTTGATCAGCTGCTGAGCCAGAAGTGTTATGTTAGGCACTAAACAACCAAGATGAGTCTTTTTTCTCTTTCTTTCTTGGTTTCATTCCAGTTTATTTCACATTTATTTATTTGTGTGTTTATTTAAACAAAGCTTCTCAGTTTATTTTCCAAGGAGGAATTATTCTTGCCTTTGTCCAAAACGCATATGGTGCTAGGAAAAGCAAAGCCAAGGTTGCTTCCCAGAGAAGAAGCTGAATAGCTTCCAGACAAAGCAATGGTGTCCCAGTGGACCATTATAGGACTGATTTAGGTTTCAGAGTTGAGAAATGTACTTGGGAATTCCAGTGCTGGTAATAAGGACTTTAGCTAATCTGGTCCCTTATGATCCTTTGAATATCTTCCTCTAGGTGCAAGCCTCTGAGTAAAAATAATTAATACCAGCCTCCTTACCTACACAGGTCAACAACATATGGTCTTGCTGTTGCTTATGCTTAAGGGAGAGACACTAATATTTATTGAATAATGGAGTGAAGTGGCCAGATCTATAGTTAGGATGAATTATTGTTTTAGTTATGTGAAGGAAGAATTGGATTGGGGAAATGTCTGAAGCAAAATAAACAAATAATTAGGTCAGTGAAACAGTCTAATAGAAAGATAATAACAGTCTGACTTAAAGTGATAGTTGTATTAGTAGAGAGATGGGGTCAGGTATGAGAGATGCTGTAGAGTTCAGGATAGTGTTACCAGATGGGTATTTCAGGGAATTATTGTTTATATTGTGCACTTGGATATTAAAAAAATTTGATAAAACCTTCTGTGATATATTGCAGAAAAGGTGAAAAAACACTGGTGAGATGCTGGTGTAGCAAGTTGATTCAAAAAAGATAAACCTGATTAACATTCACTCTAAAGGAAATGTCTAGTAGAGTTCCAACCTTGGTTCCATTTTTCAATAATTTTACCACTGCAAGAAGACATAGATGACAGACTTATGAAATTCAAAAATAATGGGAACCGGGGCAGCTAGGTGGCACAGTGGATAAAGCATTAGCCCTGAAGTCAGGAGGACCTGAGTTCAAATCTGAACTCAGATACTTAACATTCCTTAGCTGTGTGACCCTGGGCAAGTCACTTAACCCCAATTGCCTCAGCAAAAAAAAAAAAAAAAAAAAAGGAAACCAGAAGGGATAGACGAGACAATATATGAAAGGATCGAAGGACTGGGATTTCAAAAAGGATATCAACATAGAATAATGGGATGAATCTAATAAGATGAAATTTAATTGATATAAAAATAAATTCTCATGATTAGATAAGAATCCAATGTATGAATTCAGGAAAAGAGAGGCATGATTAAAGAATAAATAACTCATATGAAACAGGGGTTTTACTGGACTGAAAGCTCAATATAAATTAAAAAAAAATATTCTAGTAACAGAAAAAGCTAGTAAAATCATGAACTTTGTGATGTCCAAAGTGTGGGAAGTGATGATCCTAATATAGTCTACTTTAGCTATACAATGTGAAATTCAACAAATACAACAAATATTTATCAACTATTTTGAGCAGAGTGTGAGACATACTGAAGTGAAGAGCAGATGTATCAAAGCCACTCATGCAATACTCCCCAATGTGTCTGAAGCAGATTAAAACTCATTTGGGAAATATTTAACAAAATATATAAAAATGCAATTGAACATAATGCTAATATGCAGTTTCTAATTCAACCTTTAAGGATCCTTATATATGGTTTAGTGGCCCATTTTTCATCATCCTTTCTTCTGGTTTTCAGTAAGGATAAAAACAAATTCATACTAAGACAATAATAAGTATGTATTATTCTTCCTGGTTTTATATCTATAATTTATGAAAGTATTTTAGGGAAGAAATACAAAGGATATTTGTGTTGATATTGCAGAATATTGATAATGTAAGAATTATGGATATGAGGAGGAGGAGATTTGTGTGTGTCCTTCATAACATAATATCTCTTTCTGGGCAAGGCCAGTTTTGATTGTAAATGGACATCATCATCATCATCATCATTATCATCACCATCACAGTCTTGAAATGATATTACTTGAATCCCAATGTGTGCATGGATTTTCTGGGACTGTATATAACAATTTGGATTTGGTCTCTCCTCTGACAAAGGAGCAGACTTTCTAAAAAAAAAATGACCTCTCTGCTTTTGGTTTGTCCCTCAACTAATATATTCTGAATATTGCTGCCAGTAGCAAAGGAAATTGAAGCAAACAAGGTTAAATAACTGAATCACAATTTTGAATTTAGGTCTTCCTGACTTGAGGTCCTTCCCTCAATCCACTGTGTTATCTAGCTGTTTAATCTTACTTTCCTTATCCACAAAATTATGATAATAATAGCACCTAAGTAATAGACTTATTGTAAGGATTGACTTAGATAATATATAAAGTGCTTTGCAAGATTTATCTACCTGTAAATGTAAGTTATTATAACATGTAATATTAGTTAAAATAACTTATAGTAGTTAGTCCTCTTCAGAATCATTTGAAATCTGCCTCCTTTGGTTGACTTTCAAAGACTCTTCTGTGATCTCCTTTCAGCCTACATATTCAACCTTATGTTCCACTCTTCCAAGGTTTAAACCCTCTATTCCTGTCAGGCAAATCTTCTCATTCCTACTTTTGTGCTATTATTCATGCTGCTGCTCTTCTTTGAAATGCTCTTTCTCCTCCCCTCTTTTGATATAAATCCTTGTTGTTTGTGCTTTGATCTCAAAGAGGACCATGCCATCAGGAAGGAGATGTCATGACTTAGAAGTGAATTGGATTTAAGTGAAGGAGGGCTGTTCAAAGTCACCAGCTTCACTCTCTCCTTTATAGTCCTCTGGGTCTAATGGCAGGATGTAGAGGAAGGTGACTCGTGATTGTACTGAATGTAGTAAGAGGCTTAAGCCTTTTTCAGCTATGGTCTTTCCCAGGTTTCACTTTAGGGTAGGTAAAAACCTTTCAAGGTCAATCTCAAACCCTCTGTCCCTGATGAAGCTTCCTCTGACATCCAAACCAAGTTGATTTTTCTTTTCTTTGAACTCCTATTGTATTTCATAAAGAAATCTATGAATAGTTTTTCAAAAACTGTCTGCTATGTTCTACAAATGTATTAGTTGTGTTCAAAAAAGGTGTTTAAAAAAGAAGTACCTCATAAGAAAGAAGTGAGAGGAGTACAAAAAGAAAGAAGTTGCTTTATGAAGGGCTTTCTATCAGAGACAAGCCACCTTGACAGCAAAATTTTCCATGCCTTTTGTATATACATTTCTAGAGTACAAAAAGAGTGGCTTAGAGCAAAGTGATGTAGTAGACAAAGGGGAACCAGGATTTGACTCATAATGAGCACATTCCAGCTCCTTCTTGAGGCAACATAGAGTCCCAGGAGCAGAATTGTAGTTGTCACTTTAGCTGAAATTAAATGACCTCTTTTCAATTTGAATCAGAATGGGAGTAGTGTGAAGTGTTCAGCCATGGGCCTCAAAGTCAACTTAACAATGTACCAGGTCTTATTCTCAGACTGTTCGGGGAAACTTTGACTTTAGTTCATAGAATTTTTACTTTTCACTATTTTCTAAACTTTCCCCATCAAATGACTTTCATCTTTCTCTCCTCTTCTATGCCTGGACATTCACCATTCAGAGTTCAGCACTAGACTTCCTAGAACCAAAAGTCTAGAACTTGAATGTACTTAAAAAGCCATCCAAGCTAATTTTTTGGATTTGATAGATGAGGAAACTGAAACCCAGGTTACAGAAGAAGTAAGCATTAAAGGTGGGATTTGAATCTATGTCTTCCCACTCAGAGAAAAAAATTACTAAGTTAAAACTGAGAAAGTTGGGTAAAGGCACAGTAGGTAAAATTACATATCAAGTAGATCTCAGTCCTATGATTACATAATGCTTCAACTTTATTTTGAGGGATGTATATTTATCCATATATGTATGTGCACATAACACATATATGCATACATACATATAACCCCTAGTTCAAGTCTGGGAATTTGTGTGTTTATGCCAGTACCTCATTGGTGATTCAGGCTTACAATTTAAGGATTACCTTTCATGTACTGCAGGTTAATAGTACATATAGAACAGATAATAGGCTTAGCACAAAATAATAATTATTTAATAATAAATCAATGAATATATCCTTTTCTTTCCTCTCCTCTCTTCTCCTCTACTTTTCCTTTCTTTTGACTTCCCTCCCTCCCTCTCGTTTTTTCCTCCTTTCCTTCCTTCTTGCTTCCCTCCTTTCCTTCCTGCCTTCCATACAAGAAGACCAATTAAGAAATATATGATGGAGTCTTTGTATTATATATGTCAGAATACTATATAAGTACTAATGTACTAAGTACATTGTCTTAAGCATAGTAACTAAACATCTTTTAATCTCTTTTTTCTTCATATCTAAAATGGATACATATTAGAATAGTAGAGGTTGGGAAAATGTTGGAAAAAATGATAACTTATTTTAATGAAATTTTAGGCAATATTGGTTTTGGTGATCAACATGAATTGGATTACACTCTAAACAAATTCTTCTTGGTCAAAAGAGTTAAAATAGCTTCCTTTTTTAACCTGCTACTATAAAAAAGTATTTTAATGTTAAAGACATTGCTAAATTTTAAGCACTTTCAGGATGATAAATTAAAAACAATGAAAACAATATCATGCTTAGCTAGCAACAGAACCTGCTAAAATGTCTTGTCTAAAATTAATAGTGCTCTGTGATGTTTACAGAGCAGAAAATAAGGAGTTTTGTACATGGCTACATCCATTTAATTTTCCCCCATTTCTGTTCAGTTAATTTGGGGACCAAGTTTAACATCTATAGAAGTAAGATTGAATTTTCTCTTTGAAAATTATGAATTTTGTTTAAAATAAAATATTAAGAATATGAGGCTTAGTTGTACTTAGCATAGCAAACATGGGATTATAGCCTTGTATTTTATTTTAAGAAAAGATTTGGGTTTACATTTTCATTGCTTATCCTTAACATGAAGAATGACATTAACTTTTATTTCCATAATATTTTGTTCGTATTTTTATGAACTTTTTTTGCATTTCATTATGCTATAGCTTATGTAACCTAGGATCTTTTTTTCTGATCACTTAGCATTAGTTCAGGGAATTTCTGATGCAAATATTCTCTCCATTGAATTAATTTAGAAGTTCACTTGTAATTTTTTAGATCACAGAACCATAAATCTAGAGTAAGGGATCTTATAGGTCAACTCTCAAAAAAGTTAGAGACTTTTTAGAAATTATTGAAAGGTCAAGTGATTCCCCCTGGCTACACAGCTAGTATATGTTAGAACCAGGACTTGATTCCAGGTTTTCCTGACTCCAAGTTTGGTCCTTTATATGAAAGAATAATCAATTCTCTTTTTTTTATAAAGCTTTTTATTTACAAAACATATGAGTGACCTTTCAACATTGACATTTGCAAAAAAAATAAAAAACTTTTTTCCCAAGCTTTTCCTTTCCTTCCCCCCACCCCCCACCCCTAGATGACAAGTAATCTAATACATGCTAGATAGGATAAATTATATGACAAATACAATACATGTATACATATCTATACAGTTATCTTACTGCGCAAGAAACATCAGATCTAGAAAGATAAGAAGAAAAAAACAACCTAAGAAGGAAAACAAAATGCATGGAAATATTCACAGAAAGCGTTAAAATGCTGTGTTGTGGTTCACTCTCAGTTCCCACAGGCCTCTCTCTGGATGTATATGACTATCTTCATTGCAGCACAACTGGTTTGAATCACATCATTGTTGAAGAGAACCATGTCCATCAAAATTGATCATCATATAGTCTTGTTGCTGTGTATAATGTTCTCCTGGTTCTGCTGATTTCACTCAGCATCAGTTCATGCAAGTCTCTCCAATCCTCTCTGAAATCCTCCTGTTGGTCATTTCTTACAGAACAATAATATTCAATAACATTCATATACCATAATTTATTCAGCCATTCTCCAATTGATGGGCATCTTTTCAATTTCCAGTTTCTTGCCACTACAAAAAGGGCTGCCACAAACATTTTTGCACATGTGGGGCCCTTTCCCTCCTTTAAAATCTCTTTGGGATATAGGCCCAGTAGAAACACTGCTGGGTCAAAGGGTATGCACTGTTTGATAACTTTTTGAGCATAGTTCCAAATTGCTCTCCAGAATGGTTGGATCTGTTCACAGTTCCACCAACAATGTATCAGTGTCCCAGTTTTCCCACATCCCCTCCAACAGTTATCAATATCATTTCCTGTCATTTTAGCCAATCTGACAGGTGTGTAGTGGTATCTCAGAGTTGTCTTAATTTGCATTTCTCTGATCAATAGTGACTTGGAGCACCTTTTCATGTGACCGGAAATAGTTTCAATTTCTTCGTCTGAAAATTGTCTGTTCATATCTTTTGACCATTTATCAATTGGAGAATGGCTTGAATTCTTATATATTTGAGTCAATTCTCTATATATTTTAGAAATGAGGCCTTTATCAGAACCTTTGCATGTAAAAATATTTTCCCAGTTTACTGCTACCCTTCTAATCTTGTCTGCATTCATTTTGTTTGTACAAAAACTTTTTAACTTCATATAGTCAAACTTATCTATTTTGTGATTAATGATGACCTCTAGTTCTTCTTTGGTCACAAATTCCTTCCCCCTCCACAGGTCTGAGAGGTAAACCATCCTACATTGTTCTAATTTGTTTATGATGTCATTCTTTATGCCTAGATCATGAATCCATTTTGACCTTATCTTGGTATATGGTGTTAGGTGTGGGTCAATGCCTAATTTCTTCCAGACTAGTTTCCAATTATCCCAGCAGTTTTTGTCAAATAGTGAGTTTTTATGCCAAAAACTGGGGTCTTTGGGTTTATCAAACACTAGATTACAATTGTCATTGAGTATTTTGTTCTGTGAATCTAACCTATTCCACTGATCCACTACTCTATTTCTTATCCAGTACCAAATGGTTTTGGTGACCACTGCTTTATAATATAGTTTTAGATCTGGTGCAGCTAGGCCACCCTCATTTGCATTTTTTTCCATTAATTCCCTTGAAATTCTTGACCTTTTGTTTTTCCAGATGAATTTTGTTGCTATTTTTTCTAGTTCAGTTAAATAATCTCTTGGGAGTTTGATTGGTATAGCACTAAATAGATAGATTAGTTTAGGTAGTATTGCCATCTTTATTATATTTGCTCGACCTATCCAAGAGCACTTGATGTTTTTCCAATTGTTTAGATCTGACTTTATTTGTGTGGAGAGTGTTTTGTAGTTTTGCTCATATAGATCCTGACTTTCCCTTGGCAGATATATTCCCAAATATTTTATACTATCGATAGTTATTTTGAATGGAATTTCTCTTTGTATCTCTTGCTGTTGCATTTTGTTGGTGATGTATAAAAATGCTGATGATTTATGTGGATTTATTTTGTATCCTGCAACTTTGCTAAAGTTGTGGATTAATTCTAATAGTTTTTTAGTTAAGGCCAGGAGAAAATAGACCAAAAAGCAATTGGAAACTAAATAATTTTATCCTAAAGAATGAATGGGTGAAACAGCAAATTACAGACACAATTACTAATTTCATTCAAGAGAATGACAATAATGAGACAAGATACCAAAATTTGTGGGATACAGCCAAAGCGGTAATAAGGGGAAATTTTATATCTCTAGATGCTTATTTGCATAAAATAGAGAAAGAGAAAATCAATGAATTGGGCTTGCAACTAAAAAAGCTAGAGAAAGAACAAATTAAAAACCCCCAATCAAATACCAAACTTGAAATCCTAAAAATAAAAGGAGAGATTGGTAAAATTGAAAGTAAAAAAACTATTTAATTAATAAATAAAACTAAAAGTTGGTTTTATGAAAAAACCAACAAAATAGATAAACCTCTAGTTAATTTAATTAGAAAAAGGAAAGAGGAAAATCAAATTGTTAGTCTCAAAAATGAAAAGGGAGAACTTTCCACCAATGAAGAGGAAATTAGAGCAATAATCAGGAGTTACTTTGCCCAACTCTATGCCAATAAATTTGGTAACCTAAGTGAAATGGAGGAATATCTACAAAAATATAGATTGCCCAGATTAACAGAAGAGGAAATAAATTACTTAAATAGTCCCATTTCAGAAAAAGAAATAGAACAAGTCATTAATCAAGTCCCTAAGAAAAAATCCCCAGGACCAGATGGTTTTACATGTGAATTCTACCAAACATTTAAAAAACAGTTAGCTCCAATATTATATAAACTATTCGAAAAAATAGGGAATGAAGGACTCCTACCAAATTCTTTTTATGATACAGACATGGTATTGATACCTAAACCAGGAAAACAAAAACAGAGAAAGAAAATTATAGACCAATCTCCTTAATGAATATTGATGCAAAAATCTTAAATAAAATATTAGCAAAGAGATTACAGAAAATCATTCCTAGAATAATACACCATGACCAAGTAGGATTTATACCAGGAATTGCAGGGATGGTTCAACATTAGGAAAACTATTAACATAATTGACTATATTAATAACCAAACTAACAAAAACCATATGATAATCTCAATAGATGCAGAAAAAGCATTTGATAAAATCCAACATCCATTCCTATCAAAAACATTAGAGAGTATAGGAATTAATGGACTTTTCCTTAAAATAGTTGGTAGCATCTATTTAAAACCATCAGCTAGCATCATATGTAATGGTGATAAACTGGAACCATTCCCAATAAGATCAGGGGTGAAACAAGGTTGCCCACTATCACCATTACTATTCAATATTGTATTAGAAATGCTAGCCTTGGCAATAAGACAAGAAAAAGAGATTAAAGGAATTAGAGTAGGTCATGAGGAAACCAAATTATCACTCTTTGCAGATGATATGATGGTCTACTTAGAGAACCCTAGAATAATTAATTCTCACAAGATAAGGAGAGCTGATTTTTTACCAAAAAAATTCAATCCTCTAGCAATACAGTGTTATATAAAGAACATAGAACATAGAGTTAAAACAAATTGTTTCAAATTCTATCTTAATACCTTTTGTCTTAAGGATAGTAACTAAACATCTTTTAATCTCTTTTTTTCTTCATATCAAAAATGGATACATATATTAGCATAGTAGAGGTTATATACTATTTTCTTTACCTTCTCTCAGTCCATTGATGACTGGAATTGCTCAATCAATCAGTTGTTGAAATAATACATTCAGTGACCCATAGAATATAGTCTTCTCATCTCTATGTATTCACCCTGTATTTGTTCAGTTTCTTCTCTGCCATTATACTCCTTCCCATATCCAATATTAACCATTGAGTTGTGCTATTGAAATAGGCTTCTAATTTGTCTCCCGGAATTCAGAATTTCTTTTTTTTCTCTATTCATCCCTCCCCAAATTGTCAAATTTAAATTCATAAAACTCACTCCTCCTTGCTATATACTTCAAGCTTCCTCACTGTGCCTAGGGCAAAATGCAACTTCTCTCTTTAGAAGTTGATGTCCTTCAAAATCTGGTTCCAGGCTATCTTTCCAGTCTGATTATACAACCCTGGCTCTTGTGCATTTTATCTCTAGCCAAACTAGTTGACTTGGTGTTCCTGTATATATGTCCTTCTACCTCCCTCTATTTAGCTTGTACAAGTTGACTTCCATTCATAGAATGTTTTCCCTTTATTGCTCTGGGAAAGTTCTATCTCCATTCCGAGGCATTTCCTGATTCCCTCAGTACACTACCTCAATTTTTTTTGTGTTTGTGTATATATACAACACATGTGTTTACATATATGTACACATATATAAATGTTTCTGTGTGAGTATATATGTATGTGTGCATTTATGTATCTATCTCTATGTTATATTTGTCTGTGAATATATTACATCTCAATATAAAAGTACCTAAGGAGTAGGAATTCTCTCATTTTTATTATTTATATTCCTAATATACTTTGCATCACCTAACACACTGAAGAAAATTTTTGTTGTTTAGTTGTTTTCAGTCATGTCTGACTTTTAATGACCCCCTTTTTAGGAGTTTTCTTGGCAGAGATGGTGATTTGCCATTTCTTCAGCTCTTTTTACACATGAGGAAACTGAGGCAAACAGGGTTAAGTGACTTGTAAGGGTCACACAGCTAGTAAGCCTCTGAAGCTGGATTTGAACTCAGAATTTTCTGACTATAGACTTTGCACTATATCAAATTCACTACCTAGCTGCCCACTCTAGAACATAATATTTATTGACTGAATGATTGACTGAAGCTTCATCGCTAGTACTTATGGATTGGGAAGGATAGAAAGAAAAGAAGAGGACCTGGGAGCTGAATTATAACCTTTTCATTTGGAAATTGGTGGAAGTCTTCTGTCTTATAATACCAAGATGCTGGGTCTTAAGGAGACCACCTGAGAGGAAAACTTTTCTATCTCCCATAATTTCATTTGATCTAAAGTCAGCATGTAGAGCTCTTTAGCTCAACTAGAGTTAGGGCAAATTTACTATCCTATAGATGCCATGGAAGATAATGATAGTAGCAGCAGGAGTTCTCTAAACTCAAAAAAATGTTTAAATCTCTAAAATCCTGATGGTTTAGAAGTATTGGTTTTAATTTATCACTTGGACATATCTGAAAAGACCCTTAATGAATCTGATTGCTTCCATCCCAGAAGAGAGTTTGAACTTTGCTTTGAAGGATGCAAAACAGCTATGGATTTCAAGATTTCTCAAAATAACTCCCTCTCTCTTGGATTTCATATCCACAATGAGTAGTACAGGTTATAACTTTCTTTTCTCTTTTCCATATTAGACCTCAGATTACTTAAGATAATTACTTTGAAAGAATGGTTAAAATAATCTTTCTGGAATAGCAGACAATTCACTAAGGGAAGAGTTATCCATGGCCTCTCTTTCTCACTAAGGGGATGTATATTCCATACAAGATCATATCCCTTCTGGATAAGATGTTAAAAAACACCCATGGATTATTCTCACTTAGTTAACTCAATAGTAATATTTCACACACAACATAGAAACACACACACATATATATATATACATAAATACATATAAATGTCTATATATGTATATATACTTATATATATTAGCTCCTGTAGCTATTTGCTCATCATTGATTTTGAATTCCTAAGACTGATGTGTCTCTGGTTCTTATTGTATGACAAAAGTTATCAATTCATAGATTAATTGCTCATCTGAAGTTCTCTTCCCTTATATACTTTCCTAGACTGGTCCTAGGTAGATGGAAAGTTCTCTACTCCCACCTTGTACCTGAGCAGATTGGTATAACTTTAAACAGA
This sequence comes from Myrmecobius fasciatus, assembly GCA_023553655.1. Lineage (NCBI taxonomy): Eukaryota > Metazoa > Chordata > Mammalia > Dasyuromorphia > Myrmecobiidae > Myrmecobius > Myrmecobius fasciatus. The sequence continues at coordinate 1,321,103 of JAJPUD010000029.1, forward strand.
TTCAGGTCTGATGGCTACTGCAGAATTACATTTTAAGTTTGGTCTTATAGTACAGGACATATAAACTTCTTATGATATAGATCTTGGAAACGAAGAAAATTTATAGCCTACATGAGGAAGTGAAACTGAGATTCCATCCTGTTTTATAAATGAAGAATAAAGCTAAATTTTTCTTCTTTGAATTTCAGGAACCTATGTCCCAGATGTTAGTATTTTTATAAGAGATTTGTGTTAAAGTTGGAGACATCCTGAAGGAATAAGCCATTTTTTTTCAGCAACTGCATTTCTATCTACTTGAAATCAATAATTAGGTAAAATTACCTCCAGATTTTAATATAATAATTTGGTTTCATAAATTGAATTTGTGTGTGTTGTTTATATGTGTATAGGTATATACACATAAATATATAAATGCATGTACATATACATGAATCTATATACCCACATAAATATATATGATATATACATATATATGTGTATTTACATAAATATATACCGAGTATAGCTTATTTGCACATAATAACTTACATGCTGTATCCCTTGTTAAATTATAAGCTTTGTGGGAGCAAGAACTGTATCTTCCCTTTTTTACTACACTGCCTGATATATAGTATGCATTTAATTAATGTTCATTAACTGACTGAATGACATACATTTCTAGTTTCTCCCTTTACCTTGAGTCCCACATTACCAACTATATATTTAATATTTCAAACTGGATATCTTGTAGATAGTTTAAACTCAACCTAATCAAAATTGACTCATCTTTTTTTCTCAAAATCCTCCACTCTTCCAAAACTTTCTATTCTTCTAGATTTTATTTCCAGCTTTCCCAATTCATAACTTTGGCATTATTCTCTAACCTTACCTTCTCTGACCCTACATGTCTATCAGTTTCCAAATCTTGCTGTTTCCAATTCCATAGCTTATCTTTCATTTGTCTTCTTCTCTCCACTCACACAACCACCACATTAAAGCCCTAGAATGATTATTGCAGTAGCCTCCTAATTGAAGTCCCAGCTCTCTCCTTCTTACCACTCACATCCATCCTACACACTGCTGCTAAAGTAATTTTCCTTAAGTACAAATCTGACCATGTGTCTCCCCTACTCATTTAACTCCAGTGGTTTCCTATTGCTTCTAGTATAAAATACAAATTCCTCTATTTAGCTTTTAGAACCCTGTATAACCTGGCCCAATCTATCTTTCTTACTTCAATGGAAAAGTCTCTCCCTTCTGCACTCTGTGACCTGTCCAAATTGGCTTTTACCTCTATTCCTCACATATTATACCCCACCCTACCTTCTCTTCCATGTCTCTTCCATATTTCTTCCTTCCTTTCACCTCACAAAGTCTTTGTTTTCTTTTAAAATATAAAGCTCAAATACCATTTCTATATGCTGTTTCCTTATCTCACACTTCTTAGTACTTTCTCTCCTAAACTACTTTGTTTCTATTCACTTTATCTTTATGTTTTATATACTTATATGTGCACTGTTGGAATATTAATTCCTTGTTATTAGGAATTTTTTCATTATTTGTGTGTGTGTTTCTCTGTGTGTGTGTTCATTCATCTCTAGTGTTTAGCACCTTGTTTGCTATGTAATAATAGCTTAACAAATCCTTATTTTTAATTGATTTCAAATCACTTCTTAATGTTTTCAAAACATTTCTCTCAGAATAACTCTGTGAAATAGTACAGTCTCATCATTCCCATTTTATAGTTGGCAAGACTGAGATGATGAGAGATTTAATGACATCCCCAAGGTTACACAACTGGCAAATATATGAAACAGGATTTAGACCCAGGTCTCCTGGATCTAGGAAATCCACACTTTTCTCTAGTCGAATATCTTTAGACAAACCAGGCTAGATAGAACAAAGTTAAATTTGAATAGTTCTCAATCCCTTTGAAGTGTTCCCTGCTGATCTTTATCTTACTTCTCAGCACTTTTCATTTATTAATCCTATGAAGTAGGTTGGCTATATGTCTTATGAATAGTATCTATAATCAACCCAGGATTTGTGTATGAATTTTAAACTGATGAATATTTTCCTGAAGTTCTTTGCCAAGTCATTTTTTTTAGCTTAGGTTGCAGGTGAGCTTCTTCATCTGGCTTACAACAGTGACTACAAAGAATATAGAACTGCCATGTATGCACCATAACTTATTTTATAGAAGTCAACATTGCATATGTGGCTTACATTATCTATTGGATTATAATCTTTTTGAGGCCAAGCATCTTGTCTCATTTATTTTAAAAATTATTTTATTCTGAACTTACGTTATAAAACAAGGATTTCCAGCATAGCAGAATAAAAAAAATGATTGTATATGAAACTGCAAATATATTATGTATAGCTCGCTATTCCTTTTAAATATAAAATAAAGTTATCATGTAACTTTCTTTTTAAAAATATTTTATTTTCCCCAGTTACATGGTAAATTATTTTAAAACACTTTTTCAAAAACAATTTTAAGTTTCAAATTCTATCCTTTCTTCTCTTACTCCCCTCTCCCCTACCTGAGACAGTAAGTAGTCTGATATGGGTTATACATGTGCAAACATTTTAATATCATCATTTTAGAATAGGAAGACTCAACCTAGAAAGAAAGAAAGAAAGAAAGAAAGAAAGAAAGAAAGAAAGAAAGA
>JAJPUD010000030.1:8691-43512 GCA_023553655.1 Myrmecobius fasciatus
ACACACACACACACACATACATGTCTTTCCTATCCCTGCTGCTTCTTTAATTAAATTCTTCTCATTAACTTGCCTTGCTATTACTTAGCCTCCTCCCACCCAAAGGTACCTCCCTTGTCTTCTTCTCTCACTCTTTACTTCTCCATCTGCCCATCCCTTCCCCATTATTTCTTTATAGATTTTGGAGGATGCTATACCCTTCATAGAATATATGTAGTGTTGCCTGTTGAACCCATTCCCAATGTGAGTAGGTTTTCAGACCTATGAGCCCTCCTCCTCCCTCTAATGTTTCTGTGTTTATTCTTTCTCTGCATTTCATTTGTATAACCTGATTAGTATTTTTACTTTGACTCTAGCAATCTTTTTTTGAGCTATCTTATTAGTGTATCTTACACATATAGAGTACATTTTCCCATGTTAAAGAAAAAAACAATTTGTCCCTGTTTAAACAGTTTGCGCATGTTAAGTTCCTTAAAATTGATTTTCATTTTGACTCTTATATGTTAAATTTTCTGTTAAATTTCAGGTTTGGTTTATAGAAAGTCCTGAAAATTAGCAAGTTCATTAAATGCTCTTTTTTTCTCATTCAAAATTATAGATAATTTTACTGGATATGATGTTTTTGACCACAGGCCTAGTTCTTTTAATTGTAGATATGATTACAGGATTTGTGGTTCTTTGTTATATTGCTGATAAGTCTTGTACAATTCTAATCACAGCTCCAGCCTATTTGAATTGTTTTTTTTCTTTTTTCTTAAAATTTTTCTCTTTGATCTTGAGATTCTGAAATTTGGCAATATTATTTTTGCGTGTTTTTAACACAATATCTCTTTAAAGTGGTGATTGGTAGATTTTTTTTCTATTTCTACTTCCCAAAATCCTCCCTTAATTTTAACACTTTAAAAAAAATTTTGAGTTCCAAACTCTCTTCCTAGATTCCTTCCCCCTCTCTGAGATAAGATGGTAAGAAATCTTATATAGAGTGTACATATACATTCATATGAACCATATTTCAATATTATTGTGAAATGATGAAAGAAAGAAAAAGAAAGAAGAGAAAGAAAAAAAGAAAGAGAAAGAGCAAGAGAGAAAAGAAGGAAGGAAGGAAGAAAAAAGAAAGAAGAGAAAAGGAAGAGAGGAAGGGAGGGAAGAAAGAAGGGAAGAAGGGAGGGAGGAAAAGAGGGAGAGAGGGAGGAAAAGAGAGAGGGAGGGAGGAAAGGAGGGAGGAAAAAGGAAGCAAGCAAAAAGTAAGAAAGCAAGGAAGGGAGGAAGGAAGGAAGGAGAGAGGGAAGGAGGGAAGGAAGGAGGACAGGAGGGAGGGAAGGAAGGAGAGAGGGAAGAAGGAAGGGAAAGAAGGAAGGAAGGAAGGAAGGAAGGAAGGAAGGAAGGAAGGAAGGAAGGAAGGAAGGAAGGAAGGAAGGAAGGAAGGAAGGAAGGAAGGGAAAGAAGGAAGGAAGGAAGGAAGGAAGGAGAGAGAGAAGGAAGGAGGAAAGGGGGGAGGGAAGGAGGGAAAGAGGAATTTCCATAAATATCATGCTGCACAAGAAAAATCAGACCACAAAGAAAAAAAATGAGAAAGAAAACAAAAAGTAAGCAAACAACAACAAAAAAGTGAAATATTATGTTGTGATCCATACTCAGTCCTCACAGTTTTATCTCTGGGTGCAGATGGCTCTCTTCATCACAAGACCATTGTAACTGGTCTGAATCATCCTGTTGTTGAAAATAGCCAAGTCCATCAGAATAGATCATTGTATAATCTTGTTGTTGCTATGTACCATGATCTTTTGGTTCTGCTCATTTCACTTAGCATCAATTCATGTAGATCTCTTCAGGCCTCTCTGAAATCATCTTGTTGGTCATTTCTTACAGAACAATAACATTCCATAACATTCATATACCATAATTTATTCAGCCATTCTCCAATTGATGGGCATCCATTCAGCTTCTAGTTTCTAGCTACTACAAAAAGGGCTGCCACAAACATTCTTGCACATGTGGGTCCCTTGCCTTCCTTTAAGATCTCTTTGGGATATAGGCCCAATAGAAACACTGCTGGGTCAAAGGGTATGCACAGTTTGATAACTTTTTGAGCATAGTTCCAGATTGCTCTCCAGAATGGTTGGATCCATTCACAGTTCCACCAACAATGTATCAGTGTCCCAGTTTTCCCACACCTCCTCAAACATTCGTCATAATCTTTTCCTATCATTTTAGCCAATCTGAGAGATGTGTAGTGATATCTCAGAGGTGTCTTAATTTGCATTTCTCTGTTGATCATCATTTCTTATAGCATAATAGTATTCCAAAACAATCATATACCACAACCTGTTCAGCCATTCACCAATTCATGGATATCCCTTCAATTTTCAATTCTTAATCACCACAAAAAGAGCTCTTATAAACACAAATATAAATAGGTCCTTTTCCCTTTTTTGACCTCTTTGTGATACAGATCTAGTAATGATATTGTTGGATCAAAGTTTTATAGCCCTTCGGGCATAGTTCCAAATTATTTTCCAGAATGTTTGGATTAGTTCACAACTCCACCAACAATGCATTAGTGTGCTAATTTTCCCATATCACCTCCAACATTTATCATTTTCCTTTTCTATCATATTAGTCAATGTGATAAGTATGAGATAGGACCTCAGAATAGTTGTAAATTGTAATTCTTTAATTGGATTATTTTCAAGTATATCTAGGAACCAGGCAATGGGAAAAATTGTTTCCTCTATACCTGATCACCAAAATTATTCCAGTAATTACTTCATTTCTTTATTTTGCACATGTGATGAATACATCCATATGAAGCAAATGTCTCTCCATTAAAACTTCAGTGTCTGATCCAGAATTGTTTCTTTGTCTTGTTTATTTTTTAAATTTCTTTTGTTTGGTCTATATGGTTTATAATTTTTACAGGTTTTCTCATCTCGAAACAGTATCACTTCTGCTCTAATGCTTACCTAGTCAATGTTTTTTAATTCTTTATTGTATGAAGCCTTAGAATGTGTTAAAGATTTGACTGACTTCTCCATACATATTCAATTTGGGAAAATCAATGTATTTCTCTGGGTATCAGTCCATCATTTATGAAACAGAGATGAATACCTAAACTTTGTATCTCACAAGGTTGTTGTCAAGATCAAATATGATAATTATCTCTAAAGTCTGACATTTAATTTTCTCCAAGATTTGGCCTCTTCCTACCTTTCCAATCTTTTACATTACCCCATATCTTATTCTTTTCAGTCCAATAGCAATGGCCTACTCTTGTCTCCATACTTTTCCCCTGGTGATCCTTTATGCCTAGAATAGACCATCTTCACATCTCAGTTCTTGGAAATCCTGATGGCTTTCAGGATCCAGATCAAATGCTCCCTTCTCTGTGAAGACTTTCCTTATCCTCCTAGCCACTAGTATATTCTTCCCTGAACTACCCTGTATTTACTTCATATATACAATATATTTACATAGGTATACATATATATGCCACATGCATATAGAGAAATTTAAATGTATATTTAAGTGGCCATTGTATTCTCCATTAGAATTTCAATCTCCTTTCTCTTATTAGATGGTGAGTTCCCTAAAAGCAGGAACTGTCTTTAACCTTGCTTTGTATCCCCAAAGTTTAGCACAGTGCTTTGCACACTGTAGGTATTTAATAAATATTTATTGACTGAGCTCTTTCAGGACAAGGACTATTTCATTTGTGTATTTGTACCCTCAGTGCCTTAGCACAATGAATAGTAAAATAAATTTTTAATAATGCTCATTAACAAATAATTTTATGAACCACAAAACCCTATAAAAAGCATTTTGTTATAAATAATATAAATTATAAATAAATACCATAAGTATTAGTATCTGTACAATTGGGTAGCTAAGTGGTGAAGTAGAATGCTGGACCTAGAATCAGAAAGAAATGAATTCAAATTTGTTTTCAGATAGTTACTAGCCATGGATACTGTACAAACCAATTAATGCTGTTTGCCTCAGTTTCCTTAGCTGTAAAATGAGCTGGAGAAATAAATGGCAAACCAGTCCAGTATCTTTGCCAAGAAAACCCCAAATAGGATCATGAAGTCCATGGGATCATGGAGTCAAATGAACAACAACAAAATCTATTTAATCTACTTCAGAAGCAACATGAGATGGGTAACCAGAGAGCTGACCTCCAAATCAGGAAAATAATTCTTACTTAATGGCTGTGAGACTCTGGGCAAGCCATGGAACATTTTAGTGTCATAGGCAACCCTAAATCAATAAATTGCAAAGCATGTTCAAATCATCATTGGTAGAGTAAGAAGCACCTAACACAGAAGCAACACCTGTTCTGAACCCAAAATAAATAAACAAATAAGTAAATAAATAAATCTATTGAGAGTCATAGGTTTAGAGCTAGAATAGAATCATCCAATACAACTTTCTCATTTTACAGATGAGGAAACCTTGGTCCAAGGAGTTGGAAACCCAGATCCTCTAATTCTAAATCTGATGCTATTTCTTTCTGCCACATCTTGCTATTTCTGTTTTCTCCCCAAACATGTGGATATGGCCCATTTAATATGACCCAGGGTTTCTTAAATTTTTTCTACTCATGACCCATTTTCACCTGAGATATTTTTACATGATCCCAGGTATATAGATATATAAAATAGGTATGCAAATCAAACATTTACTGATAAGAAATCACAATTTTATGACTCCTATATTCAGTTACAAGGTCCCATGTGGGGTCACGAACCACAGTTTAAGAAGCTTTGATATAACATACCCTAAAAGAGTTCACTGGCCTCTCAGGTGGAGCAGCTCAGCTCCCCAGAAACATCTTTGTCAGAATAAACTCTGCTGTACAGGTGCAAAGACACCTGCTGCCACTGAATAAGCAGCCTGCCTGCCTTGGAATCATGATGAGACTTAAACAACCCTTCAAAGAAACATTTTTCATCTTTGGGATTCAGAAGCTCAGTGTTTCATTATTCTGATGATGCTCTGGGTTTTCAAGCCCAGGCAACCTATCCAATGATCCTACCCTCTCCCTGCCGTCACTCCTGCAGGAGGTACCAACTGCATGTGGGATTTCTACCAGATGGAACAGCAGAGCTTTGGTGCAGTCAATATATAGTATTGATGGCCCTGGACAGTAATGACTTCTGGAGGTCCATGGTTCATTGGGAAGATGTTCTTAATACAGTTAGTAACCAAACCAAAGCTTCTTAAACTGTGGATTGCAACCCTATATAGGGTCACAAAATTAAATGTGGGGGACATGAAATTATGATTTATGATCAGTAAGTGTTTGATTTATATACCAATTTTATGTGTCTATATATATACCCAGGGTCATGTAAAAACTTCTTGGGCAAAAAGGGGTTGTGAATTTAAGAAGTTTAAGAATTTCAGAATTAAGAATTTAAGAAGCCCTTCTCTACACTGCGGGATTAAATGATTCTTGTGTACAATCACCACAAAGCAGAGTTGAAAAGTACAAATGTGAATTTTCAGAACATCAGATATGGGAAAATTAATCCACCAATCATTTATTTAGTGCTTCTTGTATACTAGATACTATGTCAGATAGTGGGATATAAAGAAAAAACAAAAATAGTCCTTGTGCTCAAGAAGCTTATATTCTCATAAAAATGAAAAAGACAAGATACACATAAATTGGCACATGAAGGTCCACTTGTTTACAGCCAAAGATGATAGAGGGTATACTGACTTCCTCAGAGAAGAAAGTTTGACAACTATGTTTCAAGCATAATATATTCTTATTTTAGGGCAAAAGAAAGACCTAGCAAAGAGTGGACCATTTATTTCCAGAAATAATTATTTTAATCCTGGAGATAGGGACAGTTAAGTGATGGAATAGAGACAGTCAGGAAGACCTGAATTCAAATGTGGTTTCACATATTTAACAGCTGTGTGACCTTTGGCAGTCACTTACCCCTGCTTACCTCAGTTTCCTCATCTGTAAAATGAGCTAGAGAAGGAAATTGCAGAGTTCTCTGGCATCTTTGCCAAGAAAACCCCAAATAGGGTCACAAAGAGTTGGACATGATTAAAACAAATAACCAACAACAAAAGCTCAAGGTAGGATGGACTCATCCCCTTTCTCTAGGTTTTTGTTCAAGGAAGGCAAACTCTAAATATCCACAGTTTCCAACATGATGTTATTCCAGTTTCAGCCAATTTTTCAGTAAGTAAAGGTCTCTTCCCCTGATACTGGCCCTCTAGTCTCAAGGAAGAGACATTTTAAGAAAATGGAGCATTCTAGCTGAAATACAGCTATTTCTTTTTTTCTTTAAATTTTTTTCCCAATTGAATGTAAAAGTCATTTTTAATATCCATTTTTAAAAATTTTGAGTTTTTATTTTTCTGCCTCTCTCACTTTTCTCCCCGCTCAATGAGAAGGCAAGCAGTTTGATCTATGTTATACATATACAGCCATGCAAAGCATATTTCTCTGTATTAAATAATGTTGTGAAAGAAAACACAGACCAAAACCAAAACATGAATAAAAGTTTTAAAAACTATGCTTTGATCTGCATTCAAATTTTATCTTTTCTTTCTCTGGGAGTAGATAGCATTTTTCATCATAAATTCTTGAAAATTGTCTTAGATTATTATATTGCTGAGATAGCCAAGTTATTCACATTTGATTATCATAAAATATTGCTGTTACTGTGTACAATGTTTTCCTGGTTCTGCTCATTTCACTTCAGATAAATTCATGTAAACTTTTTAGGTTTTTCTGAAAGTATTCTGCTCATCATTTCTTAGAGCACAATAGTATTTTTACCATAATCATATATCCTATCTTGCTTCGCTATTAGAGGCAAATTCCCCAATTGAGGGACATCCCCTTAATCTCCAATTCTTTGCTCTATCAAAAAAAAAGACATCTATCAATAATTTTGTAACTATCAGTCCTTTTCCTTTTAAAAGAACATTCTCTTTGGAATACAGACCTGGTAGAATTATTTTATTATTAATACTTTTTATTTGCAAAACATATGTATGGGTAATTCCTAAACATTAACCCTTACAAAGCTTTCTGTTACAAATTTTCCCCCCTACTCCCCACCCCTCCCCTAGATAGCAGGATATCCACTACATGATAATTATGTTATAATACTTAAATCGAATATATGTATAGTTATTGCCACACATCATTTTTTTGTTCAGGAGAAATCGTATCTATAAGAGAGAATAATCCGTTAAAGGAAATACAATGCAAGTAAACATCAATAGAGAACATGAAAATGTTATGTTGTGGTCCACATTTCACATCCCTCTCTCTGGGTGTATATGGCCTTCTTCACTGAACAATTGTAATTGTTTTGAAGCATTTCATTGTTGAAGAGAGTCATGTCCATTAGAACTGATCCTCATATAGTACTGTTGTTGCCGTGTACAACGATCTCCTGGTTCTGTTCATCTCACTCAGCATCAGTTCATGCAAGTCTCTCCAGGCCTCTGAAATTGTCCTGTTGGTCGTTTCTTATAGAGCAATAATATTCCATAACATTCATATACCATGATTTATTCAGCCACTCTCCAATTGATGGGCATCTACTCAGTTTCCAGTTTCTAGCCACCACAAAAAGAGCTGCCACAAACATTCTTGCACATGTGGGGCCCTTTCATTCTTTTATGATTTCTTTGGGATATAAGCCCAATAGAAACACTGCTGGGTCAAAGGGTATGCACAGTTTGATAACTTTTTGAGCATAGCTCCAAATTGCTCTCCAGAATGGTTGGATCCGTTCACAGCTCCACCAACAATGCATCAGTGTCCCAGTCTTCCCACATCCCCTCCAACATTCGTCATTATCTTTTCCTGTCATTTTAGCCAATCTGACAGATGTGTAGTGGTACCTCAGAGTTGTCTTAACTTGCATTTCTCTGATCAATAGTGATTCGGAGCACCTTTTCATATGACTAGAAGTGGTTTTAATTTCATCATCTGAAAATTGTCTGTTCATATCCTTTGACCATTTATCAATTGGAGAATGGCTTGAATTCTTATAAATGTGAGACAATTCTCTATATATTTTAGAGATGAGACCTTTCTCAGAACCCTTAAATGTAAAGATGATTTCCCAATTTGATGTTTCCCTCCTAATCTTGTCTGCATTAGTTTTGTTTGTACAGAAACTTTTTAACTTAATATAATCAAAATTATCTATCTGGTGTTCAACTAAAAGTTCCATATCTTCCCTGGACATAAATTTATTCCATCTCCACAGGTCTGAGAGGTAAACTATTCCATGTTCCTTTAATTTGGTTATAACATCACTCTTTATATCTAGATCAGGAACCCATTTAGATCTTATCTTGGTGTGCGGTGTTAGGTGTGGGTCCAGCCTTAATTTCTTCCACACTAGTTTCCAATTATCCCAGCAGTTTTTGCTGAATAGTGAGTACTTATCCCAAAAGCTGGGGTCTTTGGGTTTATCAAACACTAAATTGCTAACATTATTACCTAGCTTGTCCTGATATCCTATTCTATGCCGCTGATCGACTGCTCTATTTCTCAGCCAGTACCAAATGGTTTTGATGACTGTTGCTTTATAATATAGTTTTATATCTGGTACAGCAAGGCCACCTTCATCTGTCTTTTTTTTCATTAATTCCCTTGAAATCCTTGACCTTTTGTTCTTCCAAATGAAGTTTGCTACTATTTTTTCTAGATCTGTAAAATAATTTCTTGGGAGTTTGATTGGTATGGCACTAAATAAGTAAATTAGTTTGGGTAGTATTGTCATTTTTATTATATTCGCTCGGCCTACCCATGAGCACTTAATGTTTTTCCAATTGACTAGGTCTGATTTTATTTGTGTGGAAAGTGTTTTGTAGTTTAGTTCACATAGTTTCTGACATTTCTTGGTAGATAGATTCCCAAATATTTTATGCTATCATCCATTATTCTGAATGGAATTTCTTTTTCTATCTCTTGCTGCTGAACTTTATTGGTAATATATAAAAATGCTGATGATTTATGTGGATTTATTTTGAATCCTGCAACTTTACTAAAGGTGTGAATTGTTTCTAATAGTTTTTTAGTTGAGTCTCTAGGGTTCTCTAAGTATACCATCATGTCATCTGCAAAGAGTGATAATTTGGTTTCTTCATTACCTACTCTAATTCCTTTTATCTCTTTTTCTTCTCTTATTGCCAAAGCTAACATTTCTAATACAATATTAAATCGTAATGGTGACAGTGGGCAGCCTTGTTTCACTCCTGATTTTATTGGGAATGGTTCTAGTTTGTCTCCATTACATATGATACTTGCTGATGGTTTTAAGTAGATGCTACTAATCATTTTAAGGAAAAGCCCATTTATTCCTATACTCTCTAGTGTTTTTAATAGGAATGGGTGTTGGATTTTATCGAATGCTTTTTCTGCATCTATGGAGATAATCATATGGTTTTTGTTAGTTTGGTTATTAATATAATTGATTATGCTGATAGTTTTCCTGATATTGAACCAGCCCTGCATTCCTGGTATAAATCCTACTTGGTCAAGATGTATTATCCTGGACATAACTTTTTGTAATCTCGTTGCTAAAATCTTATTTAAAATTTTTGCATCAATATTCATTAGGGAAATGGGTCTATAGTTTTCTTTCTCTGTTTTCACTCTACCTGGTTTAGCTATCAGCACCATATCTGTATCATAGAAGGAATTTGGTAGTATACCTTCTGTCCTTATTTTTTCAAATACTTTTTATAGTATTGGAATTAATTGTTCTTTAAATGTTTGGTAGAATTCACATGTAAAACCACCTGGCCCTGGAGATTTTTTCTTAGGGAGTTGATTAATAGCTTGTTCTATTTATTTTTCTTAAATGGGGCTATTTAAATAATTTATTTCCTCTTCTGTTAACCTGGGCAATCTATATTTTTGTAGATATTCCTCCATTTCATTTAGATTATTGAATTTATTGGCATAAAGTTGGGCAAAGTAACTCCTAATTATTACTCTTCATTGGAGGAAAGTTCTCCCTTATCATTTTTGAGACTAACAATTTGATTTTCCTTTTTCCTTTTTCCTTTTTCTGATCAAATTAACTAAAGGCTTATCTATTTTGTTGGTTTTTTCATAAAACCAACTCAGTTTTATTTATTAATTCAATAGTTTTCTTATTTTCAATTTTATTAATTTCTCCTTTTATTTTCAGAATTTCCAATTTGGTATTTGATTGAGGGTTGTCAATTTGCTCTTTTTCTAGCTTTTTTAATTGTAAGCCCAGTTCATTGATCTTCTCTTTCTCTGTTTTATGCAAGTAAGCATCTAGAGATATAAAATTACCCCTTATAACCGCTTTAGCCACGTCCCACAAATTTTGGTATGTTGTCTCATTATTGTCATTCTCCTGGATGAAATTATCCATTGTGTCTATAATTTGCTCTTTCACCCATTCATTCTTCAGGATTAGATTATTTAATTTCCAATTAACTTTTGGTCTATTTTCTCCTGGCCTTATATTACATGTGAGTTTTATTGCATCATGATCTGAAAAGGATACATTTACTATTTCTGCTTTTCTACATTTGATTTTGAGGTTTTTATGCCCTAACACATGATCAATTTTTGTATAAGTTCCATGAACCCCTGAGAAAAAAGTATACTCCCTTCTATCACCATCCAATTTCCTCCAGAGATCTGTCATACCTAACTTATCTAACATTTTGCTTATCTCCCTAACTTCTTTCTTATTTATTTTGTGGTTTGATTTATCTAATTCTGAGAGAGCAAGGCTGAGATCCCCCACTAGTATAGTATTACTATTTCTCCTTGCATCTCTGTTAGTTTCTCCTCTAGGAATTTGGATGCTATACCACTTGGTGCATATATGTTTAGTATTGATACCGCTTCATTGTCTATGGTACCCTTTAGTAAAATGTAGTTTCCTTCCTTATCTCTTTTAATTAGATCTATTTTTGCTTGATCTGAGATAAGGATTGCTACCCCTGCTTTTTTTTTTTGTTCACTTGAAGCATAAAAGATTCTGCTCCAGCCCTTTACCTTCATTCTGTATGTATCTCTATGTTTTAAATGTGTTTCTTGTAAACAACATATTGTAGGATTCTGGCTTTTAATCCAGGCCACTATCTGTTTCCGTTTTATGGGAGAGTTCATCCCATTCACATTCACAGTTAAAATGACTAAATCTATATTTCCTGCCGTCTTATTTACCCAGTTATATTTTTCTCTTCCCTTTCCCCTTATTCCCTTCCCCCTTCCCCAGTATTTTGTTTTTGATGACCACCTCCCTCTAACAGTCCTCCCCCCTTTAGAACCCTCCCTCTTTTATACACCTTTCCCCTAATCCTTCTATTAATTTATCCCTTTCTTTTTCTCCTTTCCCTCCTACTTCCCTATACAGAGGGCCAAGTTTTTCCCTGAAATCAAATGTGTCTGATATGCTCTTTTAGAGCCCAATCCAATGAGAGTAAGATTTACACAATACTCATCACCCTCCCTTCTTTGCCTCAATTATATTAGATTTTCTATGTCTCTTCATGAGACTTTGCCTTATTTTACCTCCCTTTTTTTTACTTTATTTTACCTCCTTTCCCCTCCCCCCCTTTTTTTACAGTATGATATACCTTCCACCTCTAATTTCTTTTCGATTATTATTAAAGTAAAATCAAATTATACCCCCATTCTTTAAGGATACCCCTAGTAGAGATATAGTTCTCTAGAGTTCTTTCCTTTTTACCTTTTTACGCTTCTCTAGAGTTCTTTGTTTGGAGGTCAATTTTTTTGTTCAGATCTGGTCTTTTCATTAGAAATAGGTGAAATTCTCCTGTATCATTAAATGACCATCTTCTTCCCTGGAAGACGATGCTCATTCTAGCTGGATAGCTTATTCTTGGCTGTAATCCAAGTTCTTTTGCCTTTCGGAATATCTGATTCCAGGCCCTTCTATCCTTCAATGTGGATGCTGACAGATCTTGTGTAATTCTAATGACAGTTCCTCGGTATTTGAACTGTTTTTTCCTAGCAGCTTGTAATATCTTTTCCTTGGTGCGATAGTCCTGAAATTTGGCCACGATATTCCTTGGGGTTTTAATTTTGGGGTCTCTTTCAGGAGGTGATCGGTGGATTCTTTCAATACCAACTTTGCCTTCTGATTCTAAAACATCAGGGCAATTCTCTTTCATGATTTCCTGGAAGATAGCATCAAGGTTCTTTTTTTCATCGTGACTTTCAGGGAGTCCAATAATTCTTAGATTGTCTCTCCTGGATCTGTTTTCCAACTCAGTTGTTTTTCCTAGGAGATATTTCATATTTTCTTTTATTTTTTTCATTTTTTGTTTTTGTTTGACTGATTCTTGAAGTCTTATTGAGTCATTCATTTCAATTTGTTCAATTTTAATTTTTAAGGTATTATTTCCTTCAGTTATCTTTTTCAGCTCCTTTTGTAACTGGCCAATTGAATTTTTTGGTTCATTGCATTCTTTTTCCATTTTGCCAATTTTATTTTTCAGTGAATTGTTCTTTTTCCAATTCACTAATTTTATTTTTCAGTGAATTGTTATCTTTTTCCAATTCACTATTTTTATTTTCTAGTGAGTTGGTGACTTTTTCCAATTCATTAATTTTATTTTTCAGTGAATTTTTGTCTTTTTCCGATTCACCAGACTTATTTTCCAGTTTTTCACATCTCTGTTACAGGGCGATGTTTCCTTCTTGCACTGCTCTCAGTTTATTTCCCCAATCTTCTTCTAGCTCTCTTTTGAGATTCTTTATGCAATCTTCCAGGTAAGCCTTCTGAAAGGGAGACCAGCTTAAGTCCACCTTTGTGGCTTTATCTGGGATTGTTTTCAGAATCTCAGGATCTGTGGACTGCTCTAGTTTCTCTCCTTAGAAGCTGTCTATGGTGAGAGCTCTCTTCTTCTTGCTCATGATGTTTAGCTGAGGTATCAGTCACCAGCAGGGAATTCTGCAGCAGCAGCAGCAGCAGCAGCGGCAGCAGTGGCAGTGGCGGCAGCAGCAGCATCAGCAGTGGTGGCAGCGGCTGCAGCAGCAGCAGCAGCAGCGGTGGCAGCAGCAGCAGCAGCAGCAGACAGGATTTCAGTTTGCCCTGGGGCAGTTTGCCGAGTTGACTTCCAGTCTGGGGCTGATCTGGCTAGATCCGCACTAGGACCACACTTTCAGCTGCTCTCAATCCACCCTTTATCAAAGGTAGACCTGCCAAAGCACCTGCCCGCAAGCACAGCAAAGTGGCCCAAGCGTCTCCCAGGGACTTCCTGGTAGCCTAAAATCTTCTGGTCCTTCCCAGCCCTGGACTTGCACCCCGGCTGCGCACTGGCGTCTGAGCGCCGGGAGCTGCTTGATCCCCTGCCCGTGTAAAACTGACCTTAGAAGTTCTTTCAAAGTAGATATTTGATAGAAGTTCGTTGTAATCCAAGTGTTTGGTGAAGCCCTCACTCCAGAACCAGTTCTGAGGCTCAGTTTGTCTGTGTCTGAGGGAAGGTCTCAGGAGCTTACAGAGAAAGCTGTCTGCAGTTCGCCATCTTGGCTCCGCCCCCCTGAATTGTTTGTTTCTAATCACTTGCAATATTTTCTCCTTGACCTAGGAGATCTGGAATTTGACTATAATATTCCTGGGAGTTTTCATTTTGGAAATTCTTTCAATAGGTGATATGTGGATTTTTTCCAGTTCTATTTTATCCTTTGGTTCTAGGAAATTGAAACAATTCTCCTTGATAATTTCTTGAAAAGTGATGTTTAGGCACTTTTTTTGATTATGGATTTCAGATAGTCCAATAATCCTTAAATGATCTTTTCTCAATATATTTTCTGGTCAGAAAAATATTTCACATTTTTGTCTATTTTTTATTTTCTTTTATTATTTCTTGATATATCACAGTCATTAGCTTTTGATTGATTGCCCAATTCTAATTTTTAAGAAATTATTTTCTTCAATGAACTTTTGTCCCTCCTTATCCATTTAGCAATTCTACTTTTTAAAGAATTCTTTTATTCAGTGAATTTTAAAATCCATTTTTATATTTGACCCAAACTGCTTTTTTAAGGAGCTATTATTTTCATTGAATTTTTGTTTTTCTTTTATCATTTGGCCTATTCTGTTTTTTAAGGTGTTATTTTCTTCAGTATTTTTTTCCTTTACCAAGCTATTAACTCTTTTTCATGATTTTCTTGCATTACTCTCACTTTCACACACACACACACACACACACACACACACACACATACACACACCAATTTTTACTTTGCTTCTCTTATTTGATATTTAGAATGAACTCTTCTAGTAATTCTTTTGTGAGACTGGAAACCAATTCATTTTTTTGAGGCTTTATATGTAGCTGTTTGGGCATTGTTGTCTTTTATGTTTCTGTTTTCATATTCCATCTTATTAACATAATAATTTTCTATTGTCAGATATTTTATTGTTTGCTCATTTTCCTAATCTATTTCTTGACTTTTAAATTATGGCAAAGTTGTACTCTGCTCCAGGGTAGAAAGGGCACTCTCCCAAGCTTTAGAGTTTTCATGCTGCTTTTTCAGAGTTAGTTCTGAGGATCTGTAAGTTTTTGGTTTTTCCAAGGTGGTATGATTTAATAAGGGTTGTCATTCTTCTCCTGACCTGTGCTCTAGTCTATGAGAAATCACAAACACTCTTTTCTGCTCTGGAACTGTGACCAGGGTCCCTGCTCCTGCTAATGTTCTTCCTCACCCAGGAACTGCAACCTGGAGCCCCATATAGGTAATGCAGCAGAGTCCTGTTCCCAATGCCAGCAAAGCATCCCTTGTAGTTTCCTTCTAATCAGTTTTCTGACCCTCTTATTGTCTGTGGTCAGAGAGCTCCAGAAGCTGCCACTGCCAATTTGGTCACCCCCAAAGTCTGCTGCTAGCTTTCCAGGTTCAGCCTACACTGGACTTCACCCCAGTGAGACATGTTGAATTCAACTAGAAAATTGTTTCACTCTGTCCTTTTGTTGGTTCTTTTGCTTCAGAATTTATTTTGAGGCATTATTTTAATGTTGTTTGGAGAGAAATTTGGGAGAACTCAGGTGAGTCCCTGCCGTTACTCTATTATCTTGGCTCTACCCTATACACATCTCTTACTTAAAAGAAGATATTCAGTAAATTATGATATATGAATGTTATGGAATAACCAACAGGATGATTTCAGAGAGGCCTGGAGAGACTTGCATGAACTGATGCTGAGTGAAATGAGCAGAACCAGGACATCATTATACATGGCAACAACAAGACTATATGATGATCAATTCTGATGGACATGGCTCTCTTCAACAATGAAATGTTTCAAACCAGTTCCAATTGTTCAGTGATGAAAAGAGAGCCATCCACAACCAGAGAGAGGGCTGTGAACCACAACATAGCATTTTCACTCTTTCTATTGTTGTTTGCTTGCATTTTGTTTTCTTTCTCAGTTTTTTTTTCCTTCTTGAGCCAATTTTTCTTGTGCAGCAAGATAACTGTATAACTATGTATACATATATTGGATTTAACATATATTGTAACATATTTAACATGCATTGGACTACTTGCTATCTAGGGGAGAGGTGAGGGGAAGGAGGGCAAAATTTGTAACAGAAGGTTTTACAAGGGTCAATGTTGAAAAATTACCCATGCATAATTTTGTAAATAAGAAGCTTTAATTACAAAAATAAGAAAAAAAAGAAGATATTCAGGAATCTTATCCAGTTGATCCATGGCCCAGATATTACAGGATACAGAAGTGGATTGACATAAAGACAATTATTATTATTAGATGAGGTAATTGGGGTTAAGTGACTTGCCCAGGATCACACAGCTGGGAAGTGTTAAATGTCTGAGACCAGATTTGAACTCAGGTCTTCTTGACTTCAGGGCTGGTGCTCTATCCACTGCACCATCTAGCTGCCCCCTTAATTGGATAAATATAATTATTAACAGAGATTTTCCGGAAAAAAATTTCTTCTGACAGAAAAGGAATATGAACAAATGTAATAGAATAAACCAGAGAAATTCTGAGAGCTCCTTTGAAAAAATAAGTTTAACCTTTTATGCATCTGAGCCATTGTCTTCTTTAGTTGGCGATTAGTTACCCTTTTTTGTATTTCTGTTATGAACTGTAATGATCCTAGATATTGTCAAGGTCAACCTAACTCTTTAACTCAGATTTTTGACTTTAATCTCTTTTGTGAAAAAACAAATGTAAAAGAAAGATAAAAAAAAGATTTTTCTTGCTTCCATCACTGTAAATCAATTTTGGGGGGTGGATAGTGATCGGGGTCGAGGAGGACTGTTCTAAGTCACAGATATAATCTTTCTGCACTTTTTTCAATGAGATCTGGTGACTTGGTCAGTCCATGGTTGTTTAGGAGGCAGAGAGTTTAACATCATAAATTCTGTCTTATTCCCAGTTCTGACCTGGGCCTGTGCTTGGATGATCCCTGTGATTCCTAATGACTCTGAGTCCTATTATTCACACAATTACAATGGAGCCCTGAATGTCCGGAAGAAGCCTCAAAATGTTTTTAAAAGTACTACATAGGCCCCATATTTGGGTACCTTGTACCTGCAGCTATATGGCAGAAAGGAGGTTCCTCCAATCTGGGAACGGTGCTGGATGTGGGAACAAAAACCTAACCTTTTTATTTCATAGAAAGCATTACAAAGCAGTATCCCTTAGAAAAAAACATGTCTAAACATGGTTCAAGCAGGCCATTCTTGATGGGGCTCCTCCCTATGACAAGTCCTTCTTTTCCCCATGTTATACCTTTTTAATGTAACTTCTTGGGCCAGGCTCTTGGTGCTGTAATCTCCAGGAGATACATTTTTTCTTTCATGTACCTGGGAGAATAAGTAGCACTCCATTTAAGCAATTTTGCTCATCTCTTTGTGCTTGTATATGTGTGTAAGACAGGCAATCAACCAGAGGCCGACTAGCATTGATGATAATTGACCTTTTCTCAATCTGTAAACCCATGTCAAAGAGTGTGTTTTGAGCCCTAGCTCCTAGCAACAGAGGAAGTACCCCAGGAAGATACCCACACGAGGTAAAGGCCACTCTGTGGTATCATTAATGGCATTAACTGTCACAAGAAACAGCTATGAAAGTCTCTAGTGTTTTTCAAAAAGCACAGAGACATTGTGAGTGCTGAAAATAT
Source organism: Myrmecobius fasciatus (assembly GCA_023553655.1). Classification (NCBI taxonomy): domain Eukaryota; kingdom Metazoa; phylum Chordata; class Mammalia; order Dasyuromorphia; family Myrmecobiidae; genus Myrmecobius; species Myrmecobius fasciatus. Next base: position 25,858 of record JAJPUD010000030.1, read on the forward strand.
GATTTACAGAGGAAGGAGAGAAACAGACAGAGAGAAAGAAAAAGAGAGAGGAGAGAGAGATACAGAAGGAGAGAGACAGAGAGACACACAGAGAGAGAGAGAGAGAGAGAGAGAGAGAGAGAAAGAAAGAGAGAGAGAGAGAATGAGAAGGAGGAAAGAAAAAAGAAAAAGAAAGAGAGTTTGACAGTTCTTTTATCTTTCAAGAATAAATGCAGGCTTCCCTTCAGGACCTGCCTTCCATTAACTTTACTATGTATGCACAGTTTCACTTCTAAGTGGAATCTTTGCTTTACAGCAGTTTTTATAAACCAAACTGATTTTCAAAGGGTCAATTTCTGCTAATATTACAAGTTTTTTCCTTTCCTCAATTTCCAGCAACATTTTGAAGATTAATTAGGAATACTGTACCTTATACAAAATCCAGTCATTTTCATACTTGTGTGGATAATTTTTTTTAAATTGTAAATTTTGTTTTTGCTTGTTAAATGTGATGGGGCAAGGTATATTAGCTCCAAGAAGGTCTGGAATTTCTTCTTATTTTCTGGAAATTTTTCCTCATCAAAGAACCACACTCACTGCAAGTTAAATGATGTCCACCATCACTTAGAGATTACTGTTGCTATGGAGAGTAATGCGAGTGGTAGTGATAATTTAAAAAATTTCTAAATGTTGAGATACACAAAGATGCAAAAGACACAGTTCTTGCCCTACAGGAGCAAATGTAGAACAGCTAGGTGGAACAGTGGCCAGAGTTCTGAGCCTGGATTCAACAAGACCTGAGTGGAAGATGCTTACTAGCTGTGTGACCCTTAAGTTCTGTTTGCTTCAGTTTTTTCATGTGTAACATGGGGATAATAATAGGACTTTCTTCCCAGGACTGTTGTGAGGACTAAATGAGATGCTAATTGTAAAATGCTTAGCACAGTATTTCGCACATATTAAGTGCTACATAAATGTTAATCATTATTATACACTTGTGAACAAACCTAGTCAGTAGGTACCAAGTATTTAAATGATAAAGAGAACAGACACTCTAGAAATTCAGAGGAGAGAAGGGGCACCGGAGGTTAGTTGGAAAATTAGAGAAAGTTTCCTGGATGATACTGTAATTGAACCAAGTCTTAGGGGATGAATAGGATAACTGTGATTACAGGCCCAGGTCAGAACTGGGAATAAGACAGAGTTAGAAGGTATCCCAGATGTCATTGAGTCCAACTGCTTAATTTGGGTCCTGGAGTCACTTGTCCAAAGTCACACAGAGGTGTCATGTGACAAGCTCAAGTAGATGGCAGATACGGGATTCAAACTCAGATCATGTTCCTACAAATCCAGCTCTCTGTGTAGGTTGGAGATCATCCCAATGGATGGGGAAATGTAGGATGGGGACTTGAATAATCTGGATAAGTATAGGGAATGAGGTGAAGTTGGACATGTAAATTTGAGGCAAGATGGTAAAAGGTCTTGGCTGTTGTTGGGGAACCACTAGTGATTTTTCAGTAGGGAAGGGATATGATCAAAGTTGTACATTTTAAAAGATTAATTTAGCCCAAGGGGAAAGATGACTCGGAGGATAGAGTAACTAATTAAGACTATATTGCTATCAACATAAAAGAACAAAGTTATGTGACCATTATCTGGTGAATGATGGAGATTATGCAGAAAGCCCAAGAAATTGAATAAGATCAAAACCAAACTACTCTTGTCCAGGCTGGCTGTGTCTATGCCCAAGCTTAGCAGACACTTGTCCAGTCTCCAATTCGTTTTGGGCTCTGTAGATTTGTGACTGTAAGATTTTTGTGGCTTTGGAAGGGGATTGGGGAGGAAGATAATTAGCTTAACTTTTCTCTGGTGAGTGCTTGGCTACCGGGGAGCTGACAAATGCAGGCAGCTGATATGGAAACAAACCGTACAGCAGGCAGCCCCGACGGGGACAGAGGGCTCAGGAGAATTGGCAGGCAGGCTTTCCAATGGCCCCATCCTCCCCGGCGTTCTGGGCCGGCTGCCTGAGCCACACTTTTTATGCTTCGAGAGCTTCATCAGAAACTTAGGAGTCAGGAGGAAGGGAGGAAGGAGAGCCCTTGAGACACCTGGTAAGGTCTGGAGAATAAGCAGCCCAAAGCCAGGCTGGAACCTTTGGGCCCGGGCAAGTGGGGAAAATCCAAGATGGCGCTCCCGTTGACCTCACTCCAGAGCCAAATGTTGCCATTTCATTCATCCTGGAAGCTCTGCCAAGGGCTGGCAGTGGGTAGCTGCTTTATTAAAGAGCACTCATTACCGGAACACAGCTGGAAGACACCACTGGGGTTTTGTAAACAATTAGGAGCCACTGTCTTGCTGCCATCAGCGACAAAACAGGGCTGGGAATGTTGCCTGGAAGGCCAGACCCGGGCCAGAATCCCACCGGCTACTCCCGCACCTGCCTCCACCTCCCCGCTCCCGGCGGACCCTGCCCGATGGGGAACGGACGCAGCCAGCGCCCAGCCAAAGCCGGATCCAAAATGAGGCTTTAACCAAATGGCCCCAATTCTGCGCTTCAAGCGCCCAATACCGCTTGTGCGGTCCGGCCCCCTCCCCTGCCTTCCTACGTACCCCGGGGATACAGGGAGCCGGAATCTTCAGCCACGGAAGGCGCATTGCTCAGGACGCTTGCTGCGCAAAGGGTCCCCGATTGACGCTCAGTGAGCACTTTTTTAGGTGCTGCTTTCCTAGGCAGGTTTGAGATAATTCTCGGCGTAATAAGGCCAGAAGATCCTGCTCCGAGGGAGTACTCTACTTTCTTGGCCGGGGCTGCTCCGGCCTGGACGGTCTCATTGACAGGACTTCCCAAGTGGCTAAAGCGCTGACCTCTTTGTTTCTTTTGGCCTCTCTAGCCGAGCCTCATTGGGCAAGAGCTTCATTGTCTCTTGTGTGATTGCCTTAGACAAGGGCAATTTCCTTGCACCTGCCACTTAGTTTATAAAGGAGCTCAAAACAAAGAACAAAGCACTCTCAGAAATGCTTCCTTGATCTCTCCCTGTTCTCATTTCTGAGAAGACCAGATTTAAAAAAAAACAAAAAGGGAATGGGAAGGAGACATCTTCGTTTCCTGGACTTCCTGGGAAATCCTTTCTCTACTATTTAGAAATTATTTATTATTAGAAAATATTTATTATTATTATCTATATTTGTTATTTAATTTAAATTTTATTTATTATTTAATATTAATTATATTATGTCTATGTTATATATTCATTATCTACTATTTGTATTTGTTTATGGTTTACTTATTATTTTAATATTAATCATTTATTATTATATATTATATTTATGTGTTCATATTTATATTATATTATTTATTGTTTTAATATTTATGTTTATTATTGTTTTATTATATTATGTTATAGTTATTATCTACTGTTTATTATTTATTTATTGTTTTAATATTAATGTATATTAATATTTTGTTATATTTGTTATAGATGTTTATATTATGTTATATTTATTACTATTGATTAATCCAGGACCTGAGCTAGATCTAATGCAAGCTAATCATAGCTTTTCTTCAGAATGCTAGTATCCAGGAGAGAGGACATTCCCTCATCAAACCTGCCCATCATTGCACATTTCCCATACCCAGCATGGAATGCCATCTTTCCCCCTTCCCACCATCTCTCCCCTGGGATCTATCTTCCTTCAACTGGGCTCTCTTGACATGACTACAGCCCAGCAGAATGGACTGTCCTCTAAGTCATCTCATTCCTCTCTGCTCACCTGAATTTGTCTCACTTTTCAGAATTTTGACCAATAACTTTGCTCAGGAAATTATAAAGGGACAAAGTTGTCATATACTGGAGACTATGGGGCACTGTAGATCCTTCAGAATGAAAAGATTCCAATCCAATACTACATATTACTTAATCATTTCTTTCCTTCTCTATTCCTCTATCAGACAATCCAATTGTACAAGGTGGTGTGGGAAATGCAGGGTTATTGACCTGAGAAAATCAAGTTCCCATCACAGGGCACAATCTTAAGCTAAAAGAGGAGCTACTTCATTCATTTCTGCTCAATATGATTCCCCAAAGTTACATTTAAAGATGTATTAATCTAGGTCTGGGCACTATAGGAAATTTCAAACAAGGACTTGAAGCAAATGACATTTGGTTTGTTTCAAGTTCCATTTGGAGACTATTTCAAAGTTCTAAATTTTATTCCATCAAAATATTTTTTAGAAAACATGGAGCGGGGCAGCTAGGTGGCGCAGTGGATAGAGCACCAGCCCTGAAGTCAGGAGGACCTGGGTTCAAATTCGGTCTCAGACACTTAACATTCCCTAGCTGTGTGACCCTGGGCAAGTCACTTAACCTCAATTGCCTAAGCAAAAAAAATAAAAATAAAATAAAATAAAATAGAAAACATGGAGCATTATTTGAGCTGGAAGGGAACTTAGAAATCACCTGGCTAAACCCCTTCATTTTACAAATAAAGAAACTGAGGCTCAGGAAGGGAAAGTGAGTTTCCCCCAAGGTCCCATAGCTAATTAGCTGTGAAAGATTTTGCTTTTGCTTCGTATTAGCTTTATTGTTATTGTTTGCTTCTCTGATTACTAAAAAAAAATTAGCACTGAGGCTCAGGGCATTTCAGGCTTCTTTAGCAAGTCTAGGTGCAGTTCATTTGAGCTTTTGGTTCAGAAGTTCCTTTTCACTTAAAAAATCCTCGATTAAAAGCCTCGGTAATTACTTGGATTGTTGTATTTAGAATCAGCATGGCACCCTGTCCTTTGGGAGGTCCTCTTCAAGTGCAGTAATTACAGTTTGCTCAAACATAGCAAATCACCCCAGCCTACAGAACAGTTGAGTTTATGGTGACATATTTGTCAGATGCTAATTAAAAATGGAGCCAAGAAATGACTAATAGCTATTCTATCTGGAAAGTCAGGTAAGAGCTAAAAGATTTCTTAGAGAATATTAGAAGAGTAGCTTCTAACCCTTTCCAGTCCACACATGATTTGTCAATGGCTAAATCTGACCACATATTGATTCAGGAGTAAGAAGGGTTGTCTTGCTTTTACTCCTGTGCCCACTGTGTCCCACCCCCACCACACACATACACCATGACCATCATACGTTGGCACAGCAGTGGGAAGTAAAGTGGGCAAAGGAGGGAGTAGGACTTTGAAATGACTTTCTTGGGATTATAGTGACTTGCTCAAAGTCATGGAGTGTGGTAGCAGAAATTAGACTAGGATTCCTGCCCCTTCCCACATGGACCCAATGGCACCTACAATATGTTGCTGTTGCTTTTAGCATATGGATAACTATGTAAATAAAAATGGAGGAGAGATGGAAAGGGTGGTGGGATTCCCTCACCTACTTCCAATTTGGGAAGGTGGATACATGTGCCCCTATAGGTCAAGCAGTAGTACTGGCAGGCATGTATCCAGCTTGGTGTTTTACCAACCCTAAACATGGCCCCATTATTTAGGGATCAATCATCCTGCCTTCATCAATTGTTGGTGCCATGCCCAGTTGCAATGGATGAAATGAGTGATTCCTGTTAATTACATGGTGGTGGGCACTATAAGAACCAGCAGATAGGTGCTAGCCTTGCTGGTTACTGGTGCTGTATTTGATTCTATTCTAAACACTTATTTGGTGATTACCCTCTGTTCAACACTTTTTGAGGCTCTGGAATGCTTGCCTTCCCAGTTGTTCTTAAATATTGGACCTTGGTCCTGTATTCAAAAACCTCTCTGACTTTGCAGAATCTCCCAGAGCTTGTGCTTTGCTTGCCTAACCTTTCAAAATCCAGGATCAGATTCATATTATTGTATGATAAAACATTAGGGTAGGACATTAGTAGCCAACAGCAATATGCATTGTTTAAACAGCAGCATGTCATGTTTATCAGTTAATCTGAACACATGTAGAGGTTTGTTTTCTATTATTACAACCAATTTAGATGACTTTTAAGACCTGATGCATATATGTGGTAAAAGAAACTTGTTCCTACATCATGGTTTGGCTACATAAACTTTGGGATGGATGGAGAAAAGGGGGGAAGACTCAATCAGGATGATATCTGCATGTACCATTGGGAAGGAAGGAGTAACACAAATAATTTTTGTTTCTCTCTTTTTTAAGGGGCTTCTACAATGGCTGTTTCTATGTATAAAGTAAGGAAGTAGGATCTAGTTGCCATGGCTTTAATAAGTGTGGAAGGGATCATTAAAGGCCTTAATCCAATATACAGATGAGACTCTATCTCTATCTCAATGGTATGATCATTCTGACCATATTACTAATTAATTTCAGGTCATAGATAGCAATGGTCACCAAGGAAAAGGAGTTCCTAATGTCACTGTACCTGTCTTCATCATCATCATCATTAATTGATTCAAGATTGAATCAACTTCTCCCTTGATAGTTGAGGTAAAATTATACTGTTTATAAGACTGCACATGTCGTGGACAGATAGCAATCCTCCATAAAGACATGATTTACTCAAGAAGACACCTCAGCAGCTCATACTTGAAAAGGGATGCCCACTATGACATGGATGATAAGTGGATGATAAGGGGGAATCCATTATTTACCAAGAAAACCCATTTTCCTTTTGGATAATTTTAAGTGTTAGAAAATTTTTCCAGAAATTAAGTCAAAATCTGCCTCTTTATAACTTCTGCTGATTGATACTGGATTTTCCCTTTGAAGCCAAACAAAACAAATCTAACACTCCCCATGACAATTCTCCAAGTATTTGAATATTGCTCATATGTCTCCATCCCCAAGTCTTTTCTCTATGTTAGATTTTACTATTTCTTTTTTATATTAAAGCTTTTTAATTTTCAAAAGATATGCATGGATAATCTTTCAACATTAATCCTTGCAAAACCTTGTATTCCAATTTTCCCCTCCTTCCCCCCATCCCCTCCCTTAGATAGCAAGTAATCCAATATATGTTAAACATGGCAAAAATATGTGTTGAATCCAACATATGCATAATATATATATACAATTATCTTGCTGCACAAGAAAAATCAAATCAAAAAGGGAAAAATATGAGAAAGAAAATAAAATGCAAGCAAACAACAACAAAAAGAGTGAAAATGCTATGTTGTGATCCACACTCAGTTCTCACAATCCTGTCTCTGGGTGTAGATGGTTCTCTTTATCACAAGACCATTGGAACTGATCTGAATCACTTCATTGTTGATGAGAGCCACATCCATCAAAATTGATTATCACATAATATTGATGTATAATGATCTCCTGGTTCTACTCACTTAACTTAACATCAGTTCATGTAAGTCTCTCCAGGCCACTTTGAAATCATCCTGCTGATTGTTTCTTACAGAACAATAATATTCCATAACATTCATATATCATAATTTATTCAACCATTTTCCAATTGATGGGCATACATTCAGTTCCCAGTTTCTAGCCACTACAAAAAGGGCTGCCACAACAATTTTTGCACATGTGAGTCCCTTTCTCTCCTTTAAGATCTCTTTGGAATACAAACCTAGTAGAAACACTGCTGGGTCAAAGGGTATGCACAGTTTGATAACTTTTTGAGCATAGCTCCAAATTGCCTTCCAGAATGGCTGGATCCATTCACAGTTCCACCAACAATGTATCAGTGTCCCAGTTTTCCCACATCCCCTCCAACATTTGTCATTATCTTTTCCTGTCATCTTTGCCAATTTGAGAGGTATGTAGTAGTACCTCAGAGCTGTCCTAATTTGATCTTACTATTTCTTCTAATAGATCCTCATAGGGTAAGGATTCTAGACCCTTCACCATCTGGGGTGAATATTAACCATTTTATCAAGGTTCTTTCTAAATTGTGGTGTCCAGAACTGAACTTCAGATGGGATCTAAGCGAAGATTTTTGGGAGATGGGAACAGTTGTGAGACTGTGGCCTGGTTCTGTAACTTCATTGGTCTAAAGAATTCCTCTTTAGGGAATCCTCTCTACCAATGCAAATCAACAAGTGTTCTACAACTTAGAATTTGAGAGAGTTGTTCAAAAATTAGCTGATTTACTTGTCCAGGGTCTCACAACTGATAGGTTTTTTTGAAAGCTAGTCTCTTCAAAATTCTTGTTGCAGTTCATTTATATTTATATATCATAGAGAATACAGGACTAGCAAGAATTATAAAATGAAATAGGGTTGTGTGAGGTTCTTATTCCTATTTCTGGGAATGTGTTCCAGGAAGAAGGATGCTCATGGAACAATGAGAGGAAAGCAGAAAGAAAATATCAGAGGCTCAGCTTGCATGGTCTTGAGTGTGTTTCCTGTGGAATGTGCTTTGTATCTCTGATGCAGCTGTTGCCATGGTAAACAGCCATTTACTCTGACTAGGAGAGACAATCACTGAAACCCGAGGAACCATTTATCTTGAAATACACATCGACTTCCAGGCCAATCCTTTATGAAACCATTCCTCTTAACCTGAATATATGCACAATGCTCATCCTTGGCTTTTGATCTGAGTTTGTCCCTTTTCATCTGGGCCTGACTCCATATGCCTTCAAATACTTCTTCACCAGCAGCAAGATGCTTCTATATCTTAATAAGAAGAAATACTGCATTCTGATTCTTATAACCATAATGGCCTTTAAAAGGAAGTAATTGCTCTCTTCTCTTCATCCTTCTGGATGCTCTATGAGGGAAGAATATTAAAATGGACTAGACTCTTGAAACTGCATTTTCTCCCCCCTGTGAACACACAGGAAGATTATCTGATATCATGGGTAATAGCTGGGTTATTTTATCATAGAAATAATAAGAATTCCATCCACTTGTTTTCTTCCTTGTGGTAAGAAAATCATAACAACCTAGATTTTGGGCTAGAAGGAACCTGAGAGCTATCCTCATTCTACATATAAGGAAACTGAGACACAGAAAGATTGGGTGGCTTAAAGTATTCAGATTTTCTATTATATCCCTTGCCTGTCTCTGAACCAGGGCCCATGCACATGAAAATGCCCCAAATATTCCCTGTCCCTGAACCTGAAGCATTATAATAAATCCTAGCAAGTCAGTCTCCAACAACCATTGTAACAAGCATAAAAGCAACACTAGAGATACTTTCCCATGTTGTCAGTGTTGTTTGTCAACAGAGAGGTCCTGGGAAAGATTCTCAAACAGGGAAAGTATATCTTTAGTAACTTCTTGCCTCAAAGAGTCTCAGAAATGTGAGATATCATGCTCTGGCCCACTCATGGGAAGAAATCCATTCTAACATCCCCAACAAATGGCTAATGTGTCTCTGCTGGAACGCCTTCTGTGATGATGAGCTCATTAACTTAGGAAGCCATCCATTTCACTTTTTAATAGTTCCAAGTGTTAAGAAGTTCTGCTCATCTTGTTGGTCTCAGAGTGTACAATTTGTGTGGGGCTTTTTAGTTGGTCATTTCATTTAATCTACACACAAACTGGGAGACTCCTGCCTCTTCCTGTTACAGCTTTGTTTTGGTGGGCCTATATGAATGTGGCATAGTAGGTTTAAGCACACAAGAACGTTTTAACTATATCCAATCTTTTATTCTTGAACAATGAAGCAAAAGGAATAAAATCAAATATCAATATAAAAATCTAATCCAATCAAATAATATCAAAAACTGTGGCTCAGGCTGCCATTGAAGCTCAAATGGCCCCAAACTAATCTAGAGATATATCCAAACACAGGAATTTAAGATACATAGTTTAGGGACTTGGACTTAAATTTTTCTCACTGTGACAAGAGGAGAAAGCACTGGCCATTCATGTAGTCATAGCCTAATAGATATTTTAGGTCTCTGACAGTTCCCAACTGCTACTATTCCATATATAGTCTTTTTTTTACTTGTGGATATAATTGATATGGATATAATTCATAGGGTTGTCTAAGCCCACATTCTTATCCTTGATTTCTCAGGCTATCTTCAACCAATATCATGGAATCAGCTGTCAAATTTTCCTATTTCTACTATATAATATCTCTCACATATACCCCCTCTCTATTCACAAAGTCATCATCTAAATTTAGGTCCTCATCACCTCTTCTGGATTATTGCATTGGATTCCTAATTGGTATCCCAGCTCAATTTGCCCTTTCCTCCAATCCATTCTCTTCAAAAAGACCAAAATGATGATCTTTAAGTGTGTACAATAGATAGCCAGAAGACAAAACAGACAGACAGATAGATGGATGATATTTAGATAGACAGGGCATTTATTAAACAATTACTGCATGTCAAGCAATGTGCTATTTTATACAAGGAGAAAGTCTTTGCACAAGACAACATATAAAGAAGAACTAGATAAAGAATAAGGTACATGTTCTACAGTCTGGTCCAATATAGTAAGGCAAATGCTGACCTATCAGAATTGAATGGCTCAGAAGCACAGTCCAGGTCATCACCCATGTCCTTTTTGTGGGTATACTTCAAAGCTTTGGGGAGAGTATTTAGGAGGAAGAAGTGATTGAAAATGTCAAATGCTATAACAAGGTCCAGAAGAATGAGGATCTGGAAAGATCGTTGGATTTATCACAGTAAAGATCATTGATAACCTAATAGTCTTAAAGCTAAGAATTCCAATTTGCATATGACAAATGCCCAACTAGCAAATGCAATTGGTTTCTGGTGACTCTCACTGTGTTAATACAAAAGACTGCTCCCATGTCTACTGGTGATGATCTCCTCCTAAGCTGGTCCTCCAGAAATATGCTTTTTCCATTCCTGAGACCATACCTGAAACCTTTTCAGTGTGGTAGAAACTGCCAAGGCTTATTTTCTACTCTTGTGGCCTTGAAGTAATTTCAAAATATTTTTAAAAGACATTTAAGCTTCTTGGGAGAGAGAAGAAATACACCAATTTCATATGGGCGCACCAGAAACAACTGCAGGGTTCTCTGCCTGCCCTACTTTATTTGATTCATGGAACCACTCTACTCCTTCCAATTTGATGACAGTTGACTCTGGCCACTGAAAGGCTTTGTCAGAGAGAATCATTTTTGTTGCTTTCTCCCTTTTTCTACCCTCCACGTTTTAAAGCAATTATCAGCTTCATTCTCTGCAATCTAGCTTCCAAATGTGAAGCTATACCATTTCTGCAGCCCCTCTGGGATGTTTTTGGAAGTAGATTCTGCTGGTGAAAGCAGAGTGGGACTTATATTCCATCAAGTTGGGCGTGTTCCGTATTATTATCTCATGACACATCTCACAAACCCAGCGAGGTGGGTCCATTCTCAGAACACGGGAAGAAAGCCACGAGGATTTATTTGTTCATAACCCTTTCCTATCTGGTCCGTTCGTTGTCATTATTCTGAACGAGATCCGTTCGGCTGCAGCGTTTGATAAACTATCATTCTGCGCACATCTGTGACTGACTAACTTGGTTACCTTAGTTTAATTTCTGCCTGATATTCATCGGCTCCCTGCACAGGAAGATTAATGATCTCTGTCATTTAGTCGGTTACATATCTCCGAAGCACAAACACAGAATGACAAGTGCAAATGTTTTCAGTCCCAGACAAGGTGTGAGTGTGTTTGGTACTTCTCCCTAGAGGTGGCTGGAGCCGCAGCTCCCGGTTTGTAATTTCCTGCCTCCCTCTCTCTCTCATCCCAATCTCTTCTGGGAAACCAACTTGTTGGTGGAAGGATTCTCTCTATTTTCCCCTCCGGGCAACCGAGAACTATGAGGTTCGTTGCTCTAGCTTGTCCGAGGAAGTTAACCATGTCTCCATTTCCATTTGTGGCTCTGTCCTCCAAGATGACTGGAAATAATCACACTCACATTTCTAGATCTAACATCTCCTTTACTGAAAGAGAAATCTGTAAGACACCAGCTGCCCCATTCAGAGGATTCTCCAAATCATTTTTGTCAGTAAGGTGACTTCTTAAAAGGGTCCTGTTCTTCCTGAGTGGCTCTTAACATTCATTAGAGATGCACATTATAGATCCACAATCTTCCAAGGAAGGAGAAAATTAGATCTTTCTCCCTTTACTCAATACCCAGTGATGAACCAGAAGGAAGTATATATTTGCATATGCAGGAATGAAATAACTAATGAACACTGCAAGGGTTGGGGTTCCTCGGGGTATCAAGTCCTTCAGAAGCATCTTCACTCAATTAAGTTCTTATTAAGTGCCCAATAGGTACCAGGCATAGTGCTAAGCACTAGGGATACTAAGAAAGGCAAAAACACAGTTCCTGCCCTCAAGTAGCTCACATTCTAATGAGGAAAGTAATTTGTAAAAAAAAAATAGTGTGTATATATGAAATACATATAATATAAATGGAAAGTATTCTCAGAGGGAAAGGAGAGGGACTAGGGAAAAAACTCCCCCAGAAGATGAGATTTCAACTGAGCTTTTAGGGAAACCAAGAGATAGTGGTACAGAGGGAGAACTCTGCAAAGAGGAAATGGAGGGAGAATGAGGAAGAGCAAGGAAGCCATCATAGAGTGTGTGATGGGGAGTAAAAGGAAGGAAAACTGGAAAGGTACACAAGTGCCAGGCTGGAAAGCATTTTTAAATGCTAAACAGAGAAGTTTACGTTTGAATCTAGAGATAACAGGAAACCACTTCATTTGTTTACATTATCTCCCCAAATGGGTCTGGTGCTGGTTTCCATAGCTTCAACCCTATTGCTTCTGAGTGGGAAAGGTGGATAATCTTCAAATATATCTATAGCTGTGTCATATGGGATGCTGGTTATGACCCCTCACTGCTGCATCTAAAACACTCACTGGCTGTAACAAGACTTATGCAGGACCTATGACAGCTATGCAGAAGAGGCTTTGAAAAGGAGAGAGTGGGGGGCAAACTAGGAGCAAAAACAGTCCAGGAATGAGTGGACATGTGGAGGGTGAGTTGCCCATAGGGAGAGGGAGAAAGGAGGGTGGTGCAAAATTATAGGCATCTAATATGGAAATATCTTGACACAACCTTATATGTACAATCAAAATCAAAGTGAATGCCTTCTTAAGGGAGGGAGAGAATCTGGAACTCAAAATTTTTTTCAAGTGATTGTTACTTTTTTACATGTAATTGGGAAATATTTAACAAAATAAATAATTTTTTAAAAAAAAGTTGTAGGCATCCTTGAGCATCATGGACCTCTGAGCATGTCCTTCACATAGGGTATTTAGGGAATGTCATCACAGAACTCATTTTGTCTTTGTTCTGCATGTGCCAAGTGATCTTTCTGGACATCCTGCTGGCTGCCTATTTGAGAGCCAGTACAGGAGCATAGAATTTAGATCTCAATTAGGTACCATCTGCTCGAACCCTGACATTTTCTAGATGAGTGAAGACAAAGAGATTGAGGGATGTTGCCAGGGTTTTACTCCAAAAGGCAGTATGTAGAAGCACTATGAAATCTGTACCAAGACTTGGGAGGGAGGGATTGTGATTGGTTAGTCAACAAGCATTTATTAAGAGCCTGTCAGGTGACAGGTAGGAAGATGATCTACTTTGAGCCATCTCTCTCCTAAAAGTGTATCAGTGTCAGTGATCACAAAACCCTGGCAACCCAGATGATGAGCTGATGATAGCATAAAGAATAAGAACATAGGGAAGTCTCTAAAAGAATGTTGTGGAAAAAAGAGCAGTGAGATTATCACCCACAAACATTATCCTTCTGTGATCCAGAAAATCCTCTGAAAGCTTGCTATGTAGCTAAAGACTTCTATTCTTCCATCTTTCTCTATTTCTTTCCCTTCTTAAACCTGTTCTCCATCTTTGCCTCAACTATAGTCATGTCATCTCACTCTTCTTGCCCAGGCCATCACCCCTTCCCCAGACCTTTTGAAAATTTGAAAACCCAAAAGGCTATAAAATTGTGCATACCCTTTGATCCAGCAGTGTCTTTACTGGGCCTGTATCCCAAAGAGATCATAAAAAAGGGAAAAGGACCTTTGTGTGCAAAAACATTTGTAGCAGCCCTTTTTGTAGTGGCAAGGAACTAGAAACTGAGTGGATCTCCTTCAATTGGGAAATGGCTTAATAAATTATAGTATATAAATATAATGAAATACTATTGTTCTATAAGAAATGATGAACATACTGGTTTTTAAAAAGCCTGGAAAGACTTATAAGAACTGATGCTGAATAAAGTGAGCAGAACTAGGAGAATAAAGTACACAGTAACACAAGATTGTGTGATGATCAACTATATAGACTTAGCCTTTCTCAGCAACGTAGTCATCCAAGATAATTCCAATAGGTTTGAGATGGAAAATGCCATCTGTATCCAGAAAAAAAAAAACTATGGAGGCTGCATGTGGAGCAAAGCATTCTATTTTCACCTTTCTTTTTGGTTTGCTTTTTCTTTCTCATGGTTTTTCCCTTTTGTTCTGATTTTTCTTGCACAACCATGACATATATGGAAATATGTTTAAAATGATTGTATCTATATCAGATTGGTTGCTGTCTTAGGGAGGGGGGAAGTAAGAAGGAGGGAGAAAAATTTGGAACATAAGGTCTTACAAAAATGAATATTGAAAACTATCTCTACATGTAATTGGAAAAAATATAAAACTTTTATGGGGGGAAAGAGAGAAAGAAAATTTGATGCTCTAGTTAACTAGGTTATCTTTATTCCACATAGTGCTATCCTTGAATTCCTCAAACCTTTTCCTTTGTGATATTTAATCTGGAGAAGAGTAGTTTTTAAGGGACATAAGAGCTGATTTCAGATTTCTGAAGAGCTGCCTTATAAAAGAGGAATTAAACTTGTCCCATAGATTCCATAGGGAAGAACTAGGAATGATGGGTAAAGAGAGATTATAATTCAAATTTCCAATGCATATAAAAATAATTTTTATATTAAAAATTATTTACAAGTTTTTTCTCTTTCTCCTTTTCCTCTTTCCACATTGAGAAGACAAGCAATTTGATGTAGGTTATACATGTGTAAGTCATGCAAAAAAGATTTCTATGTTAGTCACATTGTAAAAGAAAATGGATGCCCCCCAAAAAAAACAAGAAAAATTTAAGATGTTTTGATCTGCATTCAGATTCCATCAATTCTTTCTCTGGAGGTGGATAGCATTTTTCATTACAAATCCTTTGGAAATGTCTCAGATCATCATATTGCTGAGAATAGCTAAGTCAGTCACATTTGGTCATTGTACAATATTGTTACTGCATACAACATTCTCCTGTTTCAGCTCACTTCACTCAGCATCAGTTCATTTTCATCATTTCTTTTCAGGTTTTTTCTGAAGTCATGCTAGTTGCAACTTCTTGTGCTATAATATAACACAATCATATACCATATCTTGTTTCTCAATTGATGGGCATCTCTTCAATTTCTAATTCTTTGCCACCACAAAAAAGAACAGCTATAAACATTTCTGTACATATTGTTCTTTCTTTTAAAAAAAATTTCTTTGGGATACAGAGGCAGTAGTGATATTGCTGGATAAAGGGTATGTACAGTTTTATTGCCCTTTAGTCAAAGTTCCAAATTGCTCTCCATAATAGTAGGATTACTTCACAATTCTACTAATAGTGCATCAAAGTCTCAATTTCCCTACATCTCCAACTTTTGTCATTTTCCTTTTTTGTCATATTAGCTAATCTGTTAGGTATGAGGTGGTGCCTCAGAGTTGTTTTAATTTGCATTTCTCTAATTAACAGTGATTTAGAACATTTTTAATATGTCTATAGATAGCTCAATTCCTTCATCTAAAAACTACTTGTTCCATATAATCTGACTATTTATTTATTAATGAATGACTTGTATTCATATAAATTTGGCTCAGGTCTCTCTATATTTTTAAAATGAGGTCTTTTCTCTGATAAAGAGAAACTTTTTGCATTGCTTTTGTTCAAAACCTTTTTAATTTAATGTAACAAAAATATTCATTTTATATTCCTTACTGCTCCCTTGGAGTTACATATTTTAGTTACTCATCTCTTTGAAAAAGGATATGTTTTCTTGATTATACAGCTTTTAAGGGGGCACTTTGGTGCCCCCAAGAATCATAATGGAAGAATTAGATTGAATATTTTTAATGCATAAAAAGTACTCCACTATATAGGGAAGAAAAGTTTCAGTCTCATACACTTCCTAAACATGTGACTCTGCAGTGAGTTTTTCATTCTTTGTCTGCCTTACTTTCTTTATCTCTAAAATAAGGAGAATAAACACCTACCTCTCTAAGCTATTATTAAGATAAAATGAGATGGGGGCAGCTAGGTGGCGCAGTGGTTAGAGCACCAGCCCTGAAGTCAGGATGGACCTGAGTTCAAATCTGGTCTCAGATACTTAATACTTCCTAGCTGTGTGACCCTGGGCAAGTTACTTAACTTCAATTGCCTCAGCAAAAAGCAAAAAAAAAAAAAAAAAAAAAAAAAGATAAAATGAGATGATATTTGTAAAATGCTTGGCAAGCCTTAAAGTGATATATAAATATTAATTAATATTAATACTAATGATTTTGTTAATGTTATTCTTATTTTTTATTTGATCAAATGTATTTATTCATTTAAAACAAATGCAAAATAAGAAAAAACAAAATGGAAAAATAAAGATAGAAAAAGAAAAAAGAAAAAACAAACATTGTCGTGCCCAGGGAGGATTCAAAATATATGTAACAATATATTTCCATTTCAAGAATATGTATATAATAATAGGAAACATTGTATTCATAACTATCCATCTTTTCTTTGCTTCCTTGTAGGTTTTCTTTTGCTCTCTGCTATTTACTTCTTGCTTTATTCTTTTTTTTCTTAATAATTTCATGGCTAAGTGATAAAGTAGCATGGTATAGTGGGTAGAGTTCTGTTCTTGAAGTCAAGAGAGCTGGATTCACATTTCACCTAGGACATTTCATCACAGTATGAGCCAGGGAAGCATTGCCCTGAAAATTATCTATTAATACACACACATACACACACACACACACACATATATCCTATATATTTATATATAAAAGCAATAAATATAATATACTTATATACTAAGTTGTAGACCTGTTTTGTTAAGGCTCAATGAAGCCATGAAATCCTATCTAAAATCCTAAAAGCATTCGGTGCCAGCTATCATTATTAAAATTATTGTGAAAGCATTTTATAAATGGCAAAGTATTGTGAAAAAGAAAGGGACTGTTAGAGTCATTATTGCACTTTCTTTGGTCTCCTTGGATTTACAAGTCCACTGGGGATGGAGAGAGAGAAACAGATAAAGGGAGAGTGCTGTTATGGAGAGAACAGGTAACTGGGGGAAGGGAAAGATTCATTTTACTTTTCTCTCCCTCCCTCTTTGTTCTCTCCCAGTGAAGGAAAATGAAGGGCTTTCAGCAGCCAGAAGGCTTCTTCGACATGTCTGTCCATCAACTAATGCCACCAAGAATTTCTTCTAGGTAGAACTGGCTCGGGCTCAGTCTTCTGGCACAGCCTTTGAGAATCCAAGGTCACCTCCAAGATGAGATATCAGGACAACAGCCTCAATAAGAGGCACATAAGAAATCTTGATAAAATTGAATTGTCTTGTCCATAGATGGGGAGACCATGGTGGAAGGAAAACCAAAAAAATGTCTAAAACTGTAAGGATATCTCTTTTACCAGAGAAGGGACCCAAGGAAGACTATTGCGGGGGGGGGGGTCTTAACAGAAACCTGTGGGAAGCTAAGAATTAAACAGTACACCTGGTTTTGCCCCCATCTCCTCCTA